>PVIJ01008065.1:0-71051 GCA_004024925.1 Scalopus aquaticus | reverse complement strand
GGAAATACACATTTACTGATAATAAACTGTGTACTAGATGGATACAAAATAGCAAATATTAGATTCATTAATACAATCAGATTAGTACTTAGGAGTTAAGTTTCTATTTTGTTTTTAAAGAAAAAAATAAACTGGCAATTTTAAAATTTAACCTTCCTTCCTATAACCAACTGCCATTTCACATTTAACCTTCCTCTGAGACTTACTCATCTGAATAATCTCAGTGTATGCAGTTATTCAAACATATCATCTTCCTAATTATAATGTCTTCCAAGTTTCCTTATCCTGTATTAGGAATTTCTCAGTTTTCTCTGTTAGCCAAGCACTCCCCATAAAGCCAACACATTGTGAATTATACTTTGTAGTATATTTTGACTGCACCATTCTTTCTTTTCTAGTATTATTCTGCAATTTATAATCTATGAACCTATTTCCATTCCATGTTCTTGTAACAGCTTAATTAATATGTAAATTAAAAGCACTGTTTTCTAATTAATTTTCTTCTATGGCCTCTACCCCAGTAAATCCATTATAATATGTTCATTACATCCTCTCATTTACCTGCTTAAATAACACTGATGCTTCGTCTTACAAAGACCCAGGTCAAACTATTTAGCTTATCAATTAATGTTCTTGATCTAATCTACTCTTTTAACCATCTCTCACTATTCCATAAAATAAAGCTTCTTCTCCAACTCTTTCAAATTATATTTACAATAACATCTCTGAATCCAAGCCTTTCTTGAAGGTCTATCCAGGCCTTTTGCTTAAGTGAATACAACTTCAAAAATTCTTATTTGAATACTACTTGTTTTTATATTAAAGTATATTGAAAATAACATACATAAGAATGACTTCCTGAGTGCTTTTCTTTTTATTTTTTTCATTGATGTAATATTATTTTATAAATCTTTATGTGATTCAGATGCATACAATCATACCTCCTCAGATAGATGTCACCACACCAAAGCCATTACCCAGGCACCATAGTCCTCAAGCATAGTCCATTGTACTCCCTCCCCACTGTGTTTCCCTGCCTCCCTCTCTTCTTTTAGGGACCAAAATCAACTCCAAAATCAGATTTCTAGGGTTTATTATTGGTTTGGTTTAGCTGACCCTTTATTTTGTTTCACTATACTCACAAACTATCCATTATTTATCTTTCACTTCTCGCTTATTTCATTTAGTATTATCCCCTCCAGTTCCATACATGTTTTCACAAATGGCAAGAGTTTATATTTGTATAGTTGAAAAGTTTTCAGTTTTTTATATATCATATTAACTAATACAGTCCTCTGTCCTTAAACACTGAGACTGTTTCCCTAACGTTGCTGTTGTAAATAGTGCTGCAATTAACACAGGAGTGCATACATTCCTTCAAATTATGGTCTTTGCACTCTTTGGGTAGGCACCTTGGAGTGGAATTCCTGGATCATGCTACTGGAACATACAGTAGTCATTTTTAACATCTTGAGAAAACTCCACAGTGTTTTCCGTAGGTACTGTAACAGTGTACTCAGGTTCCATTTTCTCCACATTCTCTGTTTCTGGTTTTTTTGATATGACCCCTTCTCACAGGTAAGATGGTATCTTATTGTGGTTTTGATTTGCATTTCCCTAATGAGAAGTGATGATGAACATCTTTTCATGTGCCTGTTGACCATCTGTATGTCTTCTTTGAAAAAATGTCTGTCTAACTCTTCTATCCATGTCCATTTTATAATTTGATTATTTGTTTTCTTTTTGTTGATTTGAATGAAGTATTTATAAATCTTGGATATCAGCCCTTTGTCAGATATATGATGTGCAGATATTTTCTCCCATTCACTAGAGTTTCTTTTTGTTGTACAGATAGTTTCTTTTGTTCTGCAGAAGCTTTTTAGTTTTATGTAGCCCTAATTGTTTACATTTACTTTTGTTTCTCTTGCTGTTGGAGATTAACACCACCACCCCCCCCCAAAAAAAAAAGACATCACTGAAGCCAATATCTTGGAATGGTTTCCCTGTGTTTTCTTCTATATATTTTATGGTTTCAGGTCTTATATCCAAGTCTTTAATCCATTTGGAGATAATGTTTTTATAATTTTTTAATGATCCAGTTTCACACTTTTGTGTGTGACTGTCTAGTTTTCCCAACACTATTTATTGAAAAGACTCTACTTTCTCCAGCCTTTTTTTGGTCCCTCTGTCATAGTTAACTGTTCAGAGATAAACGGGTTTATTTCTGGACTCTCAATTCTACTCTATATTCGTTTTTCTTCCGGTAACATATGTTTTTATTATTTTTGCTTTATAGTATATTTTGAAGTCTAGGAGTATGATACCACCACTCTTCCTCTTATTTGCAGAATTGTTTCTGCTATTCAGGGTCTTGTGTGGTTCCAAATGAATTTCAGTAATGTATATTTTGTTTCTTTGAAGAATGCCATTGGGGCATTGATAGTGATTGCCTTGAATCTGTATATTGCTTTGGGTAAGAGAGCCATTTTAACAATTTTAATTCATCCAAACTATGAGCAGCGTCTCTCTCTCTCTCTCTCTCTCTCTCTCTCTCTCTCTCTCTCTCTCTCTCTGTGTGTGTGTGTGTGTGTGTGTTTGTGTGTGTGTATGTCTTCTTCTATTAATATTTCTTTTAACAGTGTTTTAGTTTTCATTATACTGATCCTTCTCCTTTTTTTACTCCTAAATACTTAATTCTTTTTTTGGAATAATTAATATAGTTTTTTTTTAATTTCTTTATCTTCTAGCTAATTGTTAATATGTATAAATGCAGCTCCATTTCTATAGATGGGCATTGTATTCTGCCACTTTACTGTATTGATGTATTATTTTAATTAGTTTTTAGTGGAGTCTTTAGGATTTTCTATTTATGCAGTCATGTCATCTGCAAATAGTGATAGTTTCACCAGTTCTTTTCCAATATGGATTCCTTTTATATCTTTCTTTTGCTTCATTTCTCTCCTGAAAGATTTTTAATGATACAAAGAAAATTGTTTGCCCATATTTATACTATGTGTCACTCTGTTTTTTTCTTACACCACTTTATGAATATGATTGCCATCCAAAAAGTTGTACATAATTAATCTATACAACTTGATAAATCTGCAGATAAATGATTCTGTGAAACCATCACAACAATTTTCATGCAAATATATGTATGAGACCAGAGAGCTACTCATGCTTCCTACCAACCAGTCCATCCAGAATGTCTTCTGGGTTGATTGGTGAAGAGCTTACTCTTTTTTATCTCCACATTTTTCCTCAAAAATGCTCAGATCAAATTAAAGATAAATTTTGTCACATAGTCTAATTTGATAAACATATCATTAAAAATGTTGTGAATGATATTTTTAACTCAATCTGCTTTCTTGTTGGTGGTTATTTTTGTCAGTATTAATTTCTAAGTTACCTAAGCTTTTGAAATTATTTTTTTCTCTTCTATATTATGTAGCCTTACTCACATTCAGCGTGATGCCATGATACTTAGTTTCTGTCTTTACAATAATACTCTTATTTGCTTTTTCTTATATGGAGTCCAAGATAAAATTTCACCAATATGAGCATCAATACCATGCATTTTAAATACCATTCAAATGTCCTAGTCAATGTTTTTAGGTATTTTACTTATGTAAATAGATTTAATGCTTCTATTCCTTCCATTTAATATTTTAGTCATTATGTGCATAAAATTTCTAACTGTACTTGGATTGTATATGATATTCTATTATTGGTACTACTGTAAAGCCTTCTCCAATGGTTCAACCAGTTGAAAATAATCCAATATTTAATTTTCCACCTTTGGTAAATCACAGTAATAACACTTAATATTCTCACCTATTCCTTCTCTCCCCCTGTATCGTTTTATTGCCAAAATATTGTGTCTAGCAAACAATCACAAAACTTCAGGAGCATCTAATAATAAGCATTTATTGTGCCCACATATATGTAATATGATCTAGGTTGGGCTTGGCTAACCTTATGTGTCTACAGACAGGTAGATACAAATCCCTGAGGTGGCTCTGCGTGTCATGATGGGTTTGTTCAGAGAACTGATGGTGATGCTTTGCTATGGTTTTCCTGATGTTGCATTGCTTAGAATGTAATAACTAACTGACCAGTCTCTCCTCCATACATTTCTTTCCTCAATAACAATATATAGCCATACTGCAAGTGCCAAGGATGGAGGTCATTAAAGTAATAAGCACATAATTGGATCTAAAAGGCCAGAGCTTTGTTTTTTTTAGTAATTTCTGTCTGCATCCTGAGCACTAATTAGGTTCTCTGAATGAGATATCATTTCTGGTTCAGGCTCCAACTGACGTATTCTATTACTTCCTCACAGTGAATTTATATATTTAGGAAAGATTGATTGTTCAGTATCCATAGTAACTTGTAAGCCTCCATGGAATTCAGTCAAACAATGGTAACTTACCTCAGTGAATATATTTTACACAATTAGTCCCTAACTGAATATCAATCAATCAAGAATAATCACACCATGAAAAGGTCTTTGATACCAACCAAGGTCTTTTTTTTTTCAATATTTATTTATTTTTGCATACAAGCTGGGGTATAGGCCAAAGGCATGGGGCAGTGAGAGGGTTCACCAGAGACAGAGTGGGGAGCAGAACAGGCAGATCAAGGGAAATACACTGCTGAGGGGAGTAGCGGGCGAGGCAGGAGAGGTCTGCCCCACCATGTGGGAATCTCCCTGGCCGGGCATGGAACTCATGTTGCAGCAGCTCCACAGCACAGTTCTTAACCGCTGTGCCACCAGGGAGGCCTCCATGGTCATTTTTTATGCCTTGCATTGACGTCACAAGGACATACCATGAGACACTTTGACTAACAGGTACATGTTCTAATATTTTGTCCCTTTATTATCATTACTATTTATTTTTATCTACCATAAAATATTTTTGTATTATTTATGTTTCACATTCTGTAGATTGTAGGACATTTCCTTGTCTGTATCAAGTGCTTAGTAAATATTCATTGAAAATAGACAATAAATTTATTCAGTGTTTTAATACCAGTAAAGTAGTTCAATGTTATAGTTATCAAACATTTACATACTCTATGCAGTGTTTATTCGTGCATGATGACCTTTACATTCAAATAAAAAGAATACCCTTTGTAAATGTATCATTCCTTCCCATTTCATCACAGGTAACCATATTTTCTGTAGGGGTTCAGCACTCTATATCTACTGAAATTTTGTAAATCTATTATTTGGCTTCAGTTATACTTTACCTTATCTACAACTAAAAGCCTTATCTAAAATGCCAGCATGAACTTTAAAATACTTTATCCTGAGCCAGAAATGTGTTGGTGAAATTTCTAAAAGTTATTCTGTAATGGACATTGTCTCTATTTTCACTGGAAAATTAGGTAATTTTGTAAGAAGTATTTGTCATTTTTATGCTTTAAAAATTACTGGTAGTAAACTCTTGATTAACAGGTCAGATATACAAAAATTTGATTAGATAGCTATTATTTGGTTTTGCTTTTTTTCCTCCCTCCTTTTCTGTTTTTCTAATCTATCTTTCAGTTAATTCTCTGAGCCAGTCTTCTTCAGTTCTAATACCATCTTGGTGAATGCCCTAGCTTCAGGCCTCACAAAATTAAATTTTGTTATCTGACATCCATGAATAGAATTAAGAAGCAAGAAAGCAATATTCCTCTTATCAAATTAGAAAAGTAAACAAAAAGCATTCTCAATATAATTCTAGTTCTCTTTATGCACATATACCTTTCCACACAAGTTGTGATTATGAGAAAAACAGAAAAAAATAAGTGAATCATAAATTTCACAACTCAATTCTCATGATATGAAAGAAATATTTCATGATGTTATTTGTCCCACTGTAATTGAATTTCTGTCATTACATTGTTTATCATCTATTTTATTTAATTTTTGAGTTAGTTTTAATACATGTGTACTTTGTAGAGATATAGTGAAATAATCTCAATTAACCATGATAAGCACAGGCATTTTGTATCACAGAAATGTAATAAATAGAAATTTATTATTATTTGAATTTTTTATTGTATCTTATTCTTCTAAGCATGGCCGTAAGTAATAGTTTCCTATCATCTTTAAGACAAATTTTAAGATTTTAAAGTTACCTACCTTAACTTATGGATGTATAAACATTTATAAATATATCTTCATACATTTATAAAATGGGACGTTGTCAAGTATAAATTCCTACTATAGTTAAATAATATGTGACACCTAAAAAATTATTATTTTTATGTACTAGTTTCAAAAATTAATACCACTATGTGCAAGGTTGTTGAGCATAACATATTAACTATAAACCTTTTCCAAGAACTATGGTATATTGCATTGGAGTCAGGGAAAAGCAATTGAAAAAGAACTTTACCTTTGACCAAGTAACTCTGAAGGAGCAATCAATGGCAAAGTACAAGGCTAAATCTATCACTTTCGACAAACCAGGAGGAAATATAGTCCCTCTTGTCCCAGAGGCAACAGAAGCAGCAATAGTGAGTGAAGAAGCCCAAAGCAGACAGAGATATCAGTTCAGTAAATGAGAGACTAAAAGGTCAGTATGTAACAACAGCAAAAAGACAGTTTCTGTTTAGCTTAAGAAAGAATATGCCATGAGTTTCTCTCAGGCATGGCTTGAGTTGTTTTTCTATGGTATAGAGGCTGAACTGAACTATGATATCAGGAACTGATAAGAAAAAAAGTAAATAGGAAAATGACTCTCAAAATGAACACTACAAAAACAACTTAAGATATTGTCTATTTGTATAGGGAAATGAATAAATGAACTAAAACAAATGGTGGTTATGGAAAAGTGTGTTTCTAGAAGATCAAATAAACTCATAAGTAGTAGACACCACTTCTAGGGACTGCCAAATTGCAGAGCATGCATTTATCAGAACAAATCACTGTAATTGTTTAATATGTAGTTAAAATGCCTCCATGGTAGCAGCATGTATTTTTGTTGCTTACATTCTGTAAAGGAGGATGTGAGGTTCAATTGTATGCTATATTTTTAAGAGCAGCTGGTAAGTCTAAATTTTAATCAAAGTGTCTCATGAAAATAACTAAAAAGATTGAAGACTACTGAGAGAACAAAGAATGGACAATGAAAGCCCCAGGCAAACAATTTAGTATTGACAGAGGCATTTAGCCATACAATCTTTGGGTAGAAATTTCATTAAAAGAAAATAGATTAGAACTAGAGCACATGTGTTATTTTTACCTGTCAAGTTTTAAGGTTTTGAATCAAAATTTCAATCAACTGTCGCAGGATGATTAAAAAAGCAGTGTTTTGTGTTAGACAATGTGCTATTCATGTTCTTGTTACATTATTGAATCCTCACATTAGTTCTATGAAGTTGTTGCTGGAATTAAGTAACTTCTTCACTAACAAATATTATGCACAGAGAGGTTATTTAAGTTCATTAAGATATGATTTAGATTGAATTTAGATTCAGAATTTAACCTGTATAGTCTCCAGAGTCTCTGTTCTAGCAAATATTCTACTTCTGCTTAAAATATACACTGATACCCCCACCCTTTTGATTTTAGAAGCAGTTCTGTAATCTCTGTTGGTTAATGAATTTGTATAAAATTAGCATGATACTTTTGATCTAATTCTTTAAAACTTAGCCTATGAATATTCACTTGAATATTCAATTTCCCTTTCCATGAAATGGGTGAAATTACTGGGTTTTTGGAAAAGCCATGATGCATTTTTTCTTGAAAAACATAGAAAAAATACATTATGGGCCTCCCTATTGGCAGAAGGGGTTAAATCTCATAACACTATGAAGCTATCAGCGGCCACTGCAGCAGGAGTTCAATCCCCGACCAGGGAACTAACCTACATGGTGCCGCAGACCTCTTCTGAATCACCCTCTGCTCCCCTCAGCAGTGTATTTCAGTAGATTTTGCCTATTCTGCTCCCCATTCTGTCTCTGGTGTATCCTCTCATCCCTGCACCTCTGGCCTACACCCCAGCTCCTGTATGCATAAATAAATAAATCTTAAAAAAATACATTATGACTTCTGACAAGTCAATATATAGATAGATGTCATTCAGTCAACCTGGATCCCAACATGATAACAGTTTGGTGCACAATTACTGCCAGTCTGAAGTAAACCCTTAAGATGAAAACATTCGTGGTTATAAGCCACCAATTTTTTTTTTCTTATAACTGCAGTATAATGTCTTAGAAAATGCCAGCTGTAAACCAACTGATATAGTTTGTAATCACTATATTATGTGACTTTCTAATACATAGGATGAATGTACCTAGTGCTAAATAATATTTAAGTTTTTATTGTAGATATTTATACTAGATAAGGAGGATGCTTGATTCCTTCCTTTACTGGAGAAAGCAGTATAGATTATTCACTAATATTAAGTAGGGTAAACATCAAGCTCTGCTTGAGCTACTGATCAAATTTTAAAAAGTCAAATATTCTGGTAAACAGAATATTTAAGCAACCTAAAGCATTCAGATCAGATATTGCAGCTGAGTTCTAGGAACAAATTACCCATTTTTGCCTTAATTGTAGCACACTGTTGTTCTCTCTCACCTAGACATATAGAATCTGTATTTATTTTGGTTTCTCTCCATAGAGAAAGACTGACTTGCTTAATCATGTTTAATTAGGAAAACTTGAATATCTGCATGTTGTGGTGGTAAAACTCTGACCACCTCAAACATGTTATGCAGGATGGGGTAGTCTAGACAACACATTTTAATGAAAGCCTTATTTTCCCCCAATATGCACAAAGAACAACCAAATGTGCCTGAGAGATGGTCTCATGGAAAAACTTAGCATTACTTACAGTAGTCTTGTAAGTTCCAGTTCCTAGGTGAGGAGAAGAAAGACCCTAAAATAAATAATCTACCATTGTGCAACTCCATCAAATAATAATTTTGCAGTGATTATCATGCTCTGTGCATGTCAACTTTTTTTTTTTGGTGAAAATTGGACACTGTAGAGAAATTGTTGCTTCACACATGTTGCCATTTGCTCTTCAAATCATTGTTATTATTTATTTCAATCAGCAATAATTTTTCTTCTGAAATGTGCAGCCACTAATATTTTTATATTTTTTTCCTGACTTCTTTCTTGTCTCCTCTATACCTGCTAGCTTAGAATTCATGCGATATTCATAAGGTGAACGTCTTCAGACATTCAAAGTTTCGAAAGTTTATACGTTATGATGCTCAATCTCTTTGTTGCTTAAGAGAACCATTTAGAGGTGCCTCATATTGGCAGAATTCCCATATTTCAGTTTTGCTATTGTTTTGTGATGCCTCTTGCCCACACTTTTAGGTCAGTATTGAGAAAGGTGAGAAAAGTTAAGGTTCAGTTGTTGCAGCTGCTGTTACTGTTACTAATCTGTCTTCAACAGCTCTCTTACTTCCAAAATCTCTCCATTAAACATTCTTTTTTCTGTCACCTGGATTTCTGTATTAAGATATAATCTGTTTAACTTAAGATATAAGCTGCTTAATTTAGAATATTTCAAGTTAACCGCTAATCCAGCTGTGTTAGCTCACTTTTTTTGGTAGTTCCTTTGCTAGTGATATGGAGAAGTGCTGTGACAGCCACAAATATTTGTATTATTTAAAGAGAGAGGAAAAGCTACACAATATAAAATAACAGATTTTTCATAAAATTCAGGGGATATAATTTCTAATCATGGTTCTGTCACTGACAAGTTCATCTGATTATGTACAGGTCTCCTTGTCCCTCAATAGTTCCTTTCAAGAAATTACAGAAAAACAGAAATTATGAAATATAATTAATACTAAAAAATATCACATGTACTGTTCATCTTGATTCAACAATTATATGTTAAACATTATTTGTTGTGCACAATTAAAATTCATAAGAAAATACAAATCACCTGGAAAAACAGTTTTTATATATATAAGGAGCATGTATTGTTGGCATTTGTACAATTAAAAAAAAGAGCCTCTCTTATCTGATTCCCTACAGTACATTTTCTGTTCTGGGAGGAAAGAAATCTCATGATCTATTTGTATGCAGTTCCACAGAAGATTTAATGTCAAATTCTTTAAACAGTGGGCACTCAGGGCATTTTGAAGGAAGTCACATTCCTTGAGGGACTATATATGAAATAATTTTATTTGTACTTTATTATCTCAGCAAATGAAGAGAAAGAAAATAGCAACTAGTATCGCACTTTCCTCTCTGGGGTGACAAATGCAATAGTAAGAAATAAATTGCCTTCACTGAGCTGTCTTTTCATGCACTGCTCAGCAGTAAGTGGTCCTCTTCTGATCATTGGCTGACTGCTAGGAATAGTTCCTGGCAGTTCAGAAGAGCAAGTCCTAGGAATTTTATAATTGGAGCATACTGTAATAATTCTACTAAATATGATACCTAGATAAGACTGGAGTATCAGAGGCTATTTATTAGAGATAACAAACAAATAAGAAACCTTAGATACAACCTAAAGTGTTAATTTTCCCATACATTTTCCATCAGGTAATCATTGTTTATAATCATTATGTATACATAAACTTGGCAGTTTTTATTATCATGCTATTATAATCTTAATTTTATAATGTATTTATTACATATGGAAAGTTGAAAACAAGTTTATCCATGGTTTCTACATACCCATTAAGAGCTGTGAACGAATATTAAATCCTTTCCTTACTTTCTCTTCAGACCATTTTTCAATATTTTAAGATGCGTCACAAAAATGGGAAGTTTGAACACACACAGACATCTTTGTAAATTATGTTGTACTGGTGTATAATCTGGCCTGTATACACATAGGATAACAGGCACACATCCCATAATGGACTGTGATACCAGCAGGAACAGGCTTCAGCCCTTTTTGGGAACAATCAGGGAACACAGAGAATGCGGAATTGGTTGGATATCCAGACAAGATAAATTTTGTAGCAAACTATTTCTTCATGACATATAAAACATAGATATCATAAAGAGATAATCTGATTTTGAAACCAACATACATTATAATGTCCATAATGATCAAATATAATGAAGACAAGCAGTAAACTTGGAGAAACATTTTGGAAGATTATCACCAACAAGGAGTTAAATATAAAAATTTTATGTTTATATCATCTTAAGTAGTAAAAACATATAAATAATAATCTACAAATGAGGGGGAGAGAACAAGACTTTTAAAAAAGATGAAACCAAAAGAGCATTAATGCAGAAAAGCATCATATTAATTTTTAAGGAAATGCAAAGAAAAACCATTATTATGTGTTAATTACTTTCTCACATTAAATATCCAATCTACTAATACTAAGTGGAGCAAAGAAAACCCTTATTTTCTGCAGGACCAAATATAAACAAGCAGAACCCATTTGGATATAGTCTGAAAAAAAAATTAATAATTATCAAACCATTTATACCCACAAATATCGATCCATCTTTGCACAACTTAGGAGTTATTGATTTCTGGCTTCCATTCTGATAGAACATTAAAGTGATTAAATATTTTGAGTACTGTTCTTGCTCAAACTTTAGAATACAGAAAGTCCACTCCCAATAAAATGTCTGGTAAAATATTCACTTGTCTGCTCAGGCTGCTAGAACAAAAGTACCATAGACTGTGTAGCTTATAAACAACATAAATTCATTTATCACAATTCTGGAGACTTGAAGACCTTATCTTTGAGTGCCCACATGGTCACGTTCTGGTGAAAATCTGCTTTCTGGGACATAGACAGTCCCTTCTAGTTAGAACCTCAAATGGTGGCAAGGAAGAATGGAAGTAATTATTTCAGAACTTTTTCACGAAGGCTCTAATCCCATTCATGGGGGCTTCCTTATGACATAATCAGTCTCAGACTCTACTTTTTAAAACCATCATCGTGGGGGTTAGTATTTCAACATATGACTCTTATTTTTGGGGGGACACAAACATTCAGACATCAACAAGTAGACATATATCCAAAAACATTTATAGCAGTTTTTTTTCAATAGCAAACACTGCAAACAAAAGGATTGTCTGGAAAATTAAATTCTTTTATATTTATATATTGTAATATTATGCAAAAGAAATGTTATATATAAACAGCATGATACAAATATAAACAGCATGATATTTAAAGAAACTTGTATAGTAAGGAACATAGTCTTACACATCTAATACATTTGTCATTCTATCGTAAGTGATGTTTTCCATGATGAATTTTTTTTCTAAATTTTGAGTAACTTTCAGTAAAGATCCAAACCAAGAAGCATACAAATTTATTTCAAACTTAGTATGTTAAACTATGAAAAACATGTTATTTTCTAGATTAAATGAAGTTAGGATTTAGGATGAAATAATTACAAACAATTTTTTAATTTTTTACCTACTGGAATATATATATATATATATATATATATAATACATATATTACATATATATGCACATATGTACATATATTACATATTGTGTGTGTGTGTGTGTATAAAACTCTCCTAGACATTTTTTTAAGATTTTATTTTTGCATAGAAGAGCTGGGGTATAGGCCAGATGTGCAGTTGGTGAGACAATTCACCAGAGACAGAATGGGGTGTAAAACAGGCGGAGCTACTGAAATATACTGCTGAGGGGAGCAGCAGACAAGACAGGAGAGGTCTGCTGCACCATATGTGGGTTAGCTCCCTGGCCAGGGATTGAACTCAGGCTATTGTGGTAGGCCATTGCAGAGACAGCACTGAGACTTAACCCCTAGGCCACCAGTGAGGCCCAACTCCTAGACATTTCTGACTCTTACCAACTCAAGTTCAGCAGTGATCTCCAATCATTGTAACTACAAAAGGAATGTCAATTTTCCAGCAGTACCTCTGGTGATGCTGTCATCTCTATAGCACCAGTCCACTATTGCACTAGTTACCAAACAAAACCTAGGTGTTTTAGCATTTTTAATGAACAGAATATGGCAATTTGTTGTCCAACTAGAGTGGAATATCAATAAATAAGGAAATATCTATGGACATGTGAAAATTAGACATCTTTCCTCAGGCAACTCTAATTTTGGGGTTGCCATGGAAATAAAGTTGGAGAAGATATTTTAAGATTTACAAAAATATAATGTAAGCTTGCCTCTCTGAGACTACTTTGTACTAGGGAATGCATGATAGCCATGGTTTGGAAGCTAGAATGAAGGCAATAATATACACCAAAATTGCTTGAATCCATGCCTGTCTATTCTATATTATCCTGAGAATAGATTGCCAGGATTAATGGCAGAATGAGTGTGAAGTCTGGCAACACCTGGGTTTTCTGCCCTCTGAGATCCAATAATACTGATTTTAGGACTTCTAGAAAATTGTGTCTACTCCCTGTAGCAATGCCTAAAATTAAAATAGAATGTTATAATTTTGTCTTTATTATTTGACAGTTAAGAATACTTAAAGAAAATAAAGGCACAAAAACTAAAAAATAAAGACTGAAAATAAAAAATATGACTTACCACTTACATATAAGATGATTCATTTAAATAATTTGTAACATTCCCTTAGTAGTATCAAAGGTTTACACATTATTAAGCTAACACAATATTAATGTCATTATTTTGCAGAAAAATTATTTGATCAAAACTTTAGTCAGCAGTGCTATGGGGCTATAGACTGATTGTGTTGCTCTAAAGTTCCTGTCTCAAGAGCTAATTCCCAAAGGTGATATTTGTAAGTGGGGCCTTTAAGAGTTGATTATGTCAGGAAGGTGGATCTCTCATGAAAAGGATAAGTGCTTTTATAAAAGAGCACTCCCTATCCCCTTCTACCATGTAAAGATGTGCATCTGTCTCCAGAAGACTCTCACCCAGACATGCTGCCATCCAGATCCCAAAGTTCAGGCTCAAACTGTGAGAAATGAATACGTTGTTTACAAACTACTCAATATTTGGTGTTTTGGTACAGCACAAAAGGAAAGACACATTGAAAGCAGAGCCCCATACTTAATTATAAAAGAAAAGGTACAAAAATGTAGAATATAGATACATGATGACTATTTCCACCCTATTTTTTTGTTATTGTTATTTATATCTTTTACATTTTGTATTCCCCTTGGGTAACCCACCACCATTTCACCTCTGACCCATCACCATCATCCCTTGTACCCATTTCTACTCCATTTATGCCCTTACCTTCCCCTCCCACTGCCCCCCCCCCAAGTGTCTCTCTCCTATTTGGTTTCCCTATAGTCCTGTTATGAGTGAAACCATTCTATGTTTTTCTCTTTCTTTCTGGCTTATTTCGCTGTGTATGATCCCCTCTAATTCCATACATGTCACTGCAAATTGCATGCGTTTATCTTCTTTGAATGCTGAATAAGTATTCCATTGTTTATATGTACCACATCTTCTTGATCCAGCAATCTATTTTTGGACATCTGGGTTGCTTCCATACCTTTGCTATTGTGAACAGTGCCTCAGTGAACATACGGGTGCATGGATCCTTTTGAATTAGTGTTTTCGTGTCCTTTGGGTAGATTCCCAAAAGTGGTATTGCTGGGCCATATGGAAGTTCCATTTTTAGCAGTTTGAGGAACCACCATACAGCTTTCCATAGTGGTTGGACCAGTTTGCATTCCCACCAGCAATGTAGAAGAGTTCCTTTTTCTCCACATCCTTTCCAGCATTTGTTGTTGCCTGTATTTTTAATGTGTGCCATCCTCACAGGTGTGAGATGGTATCTCATTGTGGTTTTGATTTGCATTTCCTTGATTATAAGTGATGTCGAACATTTTTTCATGTACCTGTTTTTGTTTTGTTTTTTTTTTTTGTCCATTGGGTATATTCCCGAAAGTGGTATTGCTGGGTCGTATTTCCACCCTATTTTTACAAAACCCTAGAGCTAGTCAGTAAACAGAGATGGAAGGAACATACTTGCTCCTCATTATCTCTAATCAACAATCTCAGTTTTGCTATTTTAAAATAATCTATATCCCAAAAAGACTCAGTATAATCAGTGGTTTCTAGTGGTTTCATTAACATAACAGGACAGAAATTATTTAGTGACTTTTATAGCTATAGGACCACAGCAAAGGTCAGATGAAGACTGTGTTTTGCTTCAGATGGCCAGAAAACAGCTGACAATCAGGCAGTAGTGCTGGTGGACAGAACAATGAGTCCAGTAAGTAAGAGACAGTGTACCCAGGCTCTATCTGCTTAGTTATCTGCCTGTGATTACTTATTTAAAGAACCTTTCAGAAACAAGGAAATTAAAAACCTTACTTTTATGGGAAATTTATTGTGAAAGAGACAATAAATCAATCTCTTGGACCTTCAAATACAGCATACTAGCAACAAGATGTTTGTAGTTTGTGCTGCCACCAATACAGACATACTCAAATTCAACCAGGGTGGTAACTGAGCAATGAAAATACCTTCCCCCAAAATAGGACATGGTCCTTTGGAGGTTGTTGGTGAAGGGATTTCTTCCCAGAAAAGAAGTAGGCAGGGGCAGATGGCTAAATAAGGAACTTGTGTTCCTGCCACAGAAAGGAATCTTTACCGCTTTTCAGGTCATTGGGATTCCATAAGTGCTGTGGAATAGTGACTGCCCTATGATTCCCATATTCCTCTCCTACAAAGAGGTTTCATGATGAACTTATTTATTTTTACTCTGTGCTGGGTATAAATAACATGCCCTTTATTATATAGGTCACAAGACTATTAAGCATTATATACCTTTTGACAAAAGTAGCTAAATATTATCCTGAAACCATTGACTTCAAGCAAAAGCAGTCAGTTTATTCCAGAAACAAAATAAGATTTATTCAGAAACAACAGAATGGAGGCTTGTTTGGGTCTATAGTTTGTTGATTTGCTCTTGCATGGTCCCTCTCCTAGTCTCTAGGCCTCATTTTAATAGGGTTCTGAGTATTAAAACTCACAATATTATGAGCTTTGAACTGAAAGCAGAAACTGTATGGGGGCGTCTTCCATGGGAAGTGAGAGCAGGGATGTATAAGACAAGATAGTGTAGACATTGCTAATTGTCTCACAGTATCTGTTCTCTTCTGCTACATATGCTTAGCATTTTATGTGGCACTCGCTGCCCATAATAAGAGCCCATTCCTTTGTTTGCCTAGCAACTGGATGTAGTCATGTGAGAAAATTCTGGCCAGTTGCAGGTAAACAGAATTGATAATAGTAAACTACTAGGAAGTAGTCTTAAAAGAGGGAAAAATGCCCTTTATGCCTTCCTGGTTCTGTAATGTGGATATGAAGCCTGGAGTTGCCATATTCATTTGAAGTATGAGACCAATTTTCATAATTAAGTTGTGACACACACAGAAAATCCTTGACTCTTTGACATTTGTGTAAATGCCTTAAACAGCCACTATAGAGTAATATCTAGACTTAAGAGAATTTTAAAAGTAAAAAGATTGTTGTCTGTAATTTCCAACCACAGAGTGAACAGTATTTCCTGCTAGCATGATTCAGAGATGCTCAGAAGAAACTCTTTTATGAATAGCAGTAGGAAACAGCTATTTAACTTTACAACAATTTATAAACTTCAGCTACCACTTGATTAAAGCATTTATTCAGGATATATAAATGAGTTGTGACAGAAACCCTGTGGCTAATATTGACAAACTGTTTTTGAAAAGCTTGTATTTTCATGGTTATGCTCACCCACCAAAACATCAGTGAATATCATAAGTGTCATCAACAGGGAAGAATAGTAATGGGCTTGAGAGAATTTGTGTGTGCATTTATATTTTTCTCATTTAATAAAATGTGGTGTTCTGACCATTTTATGTAAGTTCCAAAAACAAAATAAAAATATATGACTAATCAAAATGTATTTTCATTAAATATTGATTTAGTTTCAAGTGATAAATAAAGTATAGAGTAGTGTAGGGAGAATGAGAGAATTGTCAGGTTTTTCCACCTTCCCCTCAATGATAGACCTCTCCAGGCCCACATGCATGCCTGATGGTGGGCACCTGGAGTAGGGTGTGGGCATGCGTGAGTGATCACACCTGGCCCAGAGACTAGACTTATAAGCAGAGGAAGCAGCAGAGAACAAAGCATGGAGCAGAGGACCATTCGGGGTGCAGCAGACAGGCCACGAGACGTCGCCAGAGAGCCCGAGAAAGTGAAAATTTGCTGGGGGCTGGGAGGCCTGCCAGCCTCCTGGCCCACCAGCCCTGCTTACCTCTCTGCAAGAGACATTGCAATAAAAGCCTAAAAAGCCACCGAGGGCTTCAGGACTCATCTTTGACCCATCTGCATGAAGCATAGGCAACCTGCATTGGTGCCAGGCTGGCATAGTAGGCTGGCACAATAAGTAGTCATTACATCCTCTCTCCACTGTATTACCCAAGTCTATTTCATATTCTTTGCCTGTCTTTTATTTATTTTTTAAAATTTATTTAGACTCAGATTATTAATCTAACTTCATGGTGACAATAAATTTATGACTATAAATAGTTCAATAAGAATTGCCAATGTCAGGGCCTCCCCGGTGGCGCAGCGGTTAAGTGCTGCGCTGTGGAGCTGTTGGACGCGAGTTCGACGCCCTGCCGGGGAGATTCCCACATGGTGCGGCAGACCTCTCCTGCCTCGCCTGCTGCTCCCCTCAGCAGTGTATTTCTGATCTGCCTGTTCTGCTACCCGCTCTGTCTCTGGTGAGCCCTCTCGCCGCCCTACGCCTCTGGCCTGTACCCCAGCTTGTATGTATAAATAAAAAAAAAAATAAATCTTTAATAAAAAAAAAAAGAATTGCCAATGTCAGTTTTTAAAACAGTACAATATAAAATTTCATAAAAACTCAAATGCTCCTAAACTTTTAATTTAGATAGCTCAGCTTCAAATAGGATAGGGCAGAGTAGTTTAATAAGAAACCTGTGGAACCAATGTACTATATAATTCACTGTTTTTCCAACCCAGAAAATTGTGGGTTTTAAGAGTTCTTCTGATTCCCAAATGAAATTATTTGTGAAAGGTCAAGTAGCTTTTCTCCCAACATTAAAAAATGATGAGATCATGAGGAGACTAGGAAATACATGTGTACTGTACTCTCTTATTAGTTCACTTGTATCTGTATATACTGATTGGGCATATTTTTCACTTTGTAAAAGAATAAACTTCTGCTTTGGGAAATATTTGGTACACAAAACAGATATAAATTGGGAGTTTTTGAGATTCTCTGATGTAGATTATAAAAGTTACAGTTGAGGGGTAAAGAACTATATATTATGAAGCCATATTTTTTAATTCAGGCACATAATATTAAAATTGAAAGCAAAAGTCCCACAATTTCTAGGATATCCTTGGAGAGAATGGAAATTTAGTGTTTTTAACAAAAGTGATTTGATACATATAAATAAGCATAAAAACTGCATTGTAACTCACCTCAAAGACATTCAAATATGGACTTTAACCAAGATGGATAAAAATAGCTCCTTGTTAGATTTACTGTTCCTGTTTTGCAACTTTATACCACAATATTCAATCCTGACTAATTTTTATAGTAAGCAGAATTCTTGAACTCATTCATTTTGTTGTTGCTGTCATTGCTGTTTTTTTTAATATATATTTTTATTGCTATTTATGTCTTTTACGTTTTGTATTCCCCTTGGGTAGCCCACCACCAATTCACCCGTGATCCATGCTGTTTTTTTATACAACACTTATTCTTGAGACCATGATACTTAGATTAATAGTCTTGTCAGAACTGTATTTAATATTTGTTTTAAATAGAAATTTTATTTTAAATTTGTTATTTAACCTTGTAATTTTTAATCCCTGATAACTAAATCTTAGTTGTTATAATTACGGATCCAACTTGTAAAATGTGTATAGGGTAAATAGAGGTCATCAGGTTTTTCTGCCCTCCCTCCATTAGTGTCTATGATCAACCCCTGTGGTCCTACACTTGTGCCTGATGGTGGGCACCTGGAGTAGGATGTGGGCATGCCTGAGGGGGCGCACCTTGGCCTGGAAGCTGAGGACATAAGAGCAGAATCATCAGAGAGAGAGAAAATGACAGAGCGTGGTGGCAGAGGACCATGTGGCGGGGTGCAGCAGAGAGAGCGCCGGATGGCCCAGAAAGAGTGAAGACTCACCAGGGGCTAAGAGGCCTACTGCTCACTGAGGGCTCCTGAACTCCTCCTTTACACATGTGCCCAGACTATAGAGAACCTGCTCTGTGCCTTGTCAGCGCTACACTTTTGTTCGCCTTATCTTGGTATTAGGAGAAACGCCTGCCGCCAAGAATTCTTGGCTCTTAAAATCTTTACAACATGGCCCATTTGAAAAGAGCAGCTATATTATTAAGGTAATGATAAACTAAATGAGACAATTTTAAATGCTTTAATAACTTGCTTTGTTATTCATATACCCTAGAATCGGCGCGGAACACTTTCTCTTTTTTCTGTTGTTTGAAGTTAATTTTGACTTCCATAAAGACTAGCCATCTTGCCCTTTGTGACGCTCTCTAGCCACAAGGTTGTCTATCTCATTTCCATTAGTAAAATAGAGCATCCTTTTAAAGTTTAAATCATCTTAAGGGCAAAAACTGAATTAAACTAGGTTTTTTCAACTAGTTAAATTTCCAACTCAGAATGCTTGATTTTTCAAAAAATGTGTTTTTATGTTTTTTCCTTTTTGCTTATTTTTATTTTTCATTATTGAAATTAAGAAAAATGGATAATAAAGTGGTGATTTTCATTTCTTAGCTGTAATTAAATGATATAATCAAGCAAATTCTAACTGTAAAAATAATCAACGTGAGTTGATATAAACACATAAATACTTACACACACCACACAAATGAATGAATCATTATGTAGGAACAACTGAATTGAATTGTTGTTTGTAATAATAAAAATCTATTTTAGAAGAAGACATCCTAAGTCAGAAATTTCTACCTCGTAAATTCATAAAATGCATGAATTCTTAACCTTTTCATCATAGTTTGTCTTACACCACTTGCTTTTTTTGCAAGTAGTTATAAATACTACTTATTCTTAAATAATTAAAACATCATTTATATGTGTTGCCTTAGCACTTATAACATAGCTCTTTTAACATACATAATTTATCATAATTCATAGAGTGCTTTAGTTGAGGTAATAATTTTATAACCAGATATGGGCATTTCTACCAGGTTGTTAGAATGATGGTTGTGCCAATATATAACTGAAAGTTGAGCTGGGTTCATACTTTGTTGTCACTGCTGTTGCTTTCAGTGAGCACGCGTTTCAATGTCCTTTAATGGCATTATTTTTAGCATTCTCCTCTCATAGTCCTCTACACCTTTATTGTGTTTTTCTTTGGTCTTTGTCTAGAAATATCTGGACCTCCTATAAGAATGAAAGGCCTCTTCAAATGATCATTTGCTCATATTTATTTGCCATTCCTTCCCAGGAATAACCATTTCATTTTTCATTATCTGAGCTTCATAATAACTCTGACTTTATCCTGGGTACCAGAGACGGTTGCCTGTCCTTCTGCAGAAGTACATCAATTTTCTTTTATCTCCTAAAGTTTATTTAATGTCTTCTTATCTCTCGCAAATATTATCGGAAAATTACTATCACTTTATCTGAAAATTGTTACATAACTACTGCCATTCATAGCAACCACTGTTGCAAACAGGAACATACTGTAACAATCAATACACCTGAATCTTTGCGATCCTATAGCTTATAATTTAATGGGGTGAAATAAAATATACATATAAACATAAAATTTTGCATTCCAACTGAAATAACATAAAATGAAATAGTAAGGAGTAGGGTGTGCTAGCGAAAGAAGTTATTGTTTATATCAGGCAGTAAGATCAAGTTTTTCATAAGTGACCATGGATCAAAGAGATAGAAGAAGAAAAGGAAAGTATGTTATACAGATGTTTCAATAAAGAGTATTCCAATTGAAGGAACAGAAAGAGTAACTATTCTACAGTATTCTAGATCAAAGTGTAGACCTTAACAACTGAGGGTACAGTACAACCAGAAGAAAATGTTTCTGGTATACCACTTTAAAAGGATTAGCATAAAACTGATATCTCATAGAAACTCACCACTGGTAAAATGAGGGGGTACAAGCCTGGAAAATATTAAGGGATCAGGACAGATAGCATGACTTAGGGGGAGAATATTGTCTGCTTACTCTTTAAGCATGGTAAGACAAGTTGATAACTAAAATTGATCCACAATACCCAAACTTGCCATCCAACATTCCTAGCCAAGGTTTGCTGTATGAATTGAGATTGTCTAGTAATTAACCTTCTGAAAACCATTCAATGCTAGAACTGCAAAAAGTTGCAATGGATGTTGCAAATGTACATTGGTAAAATTCACCAAGTGGATCTTCATGACATACTTGTTCATTCTCCTTAAAATTCTCTTTACAAGGAATGGTCTCAAAGTTGACTATTTCAAATACTAAAATATTTTTTCCCACCACCATCCCTTGTGGCCCTTCCCCACCCCAACCTCAAGCCCTCAGGATGTTTATTGATGTCCACTGTTTTTTAAAGTGCTTCATGTTGTTGAATTGACTGCTATCTGCATAGCCAAGATGTTTTTATCATTCTGACTCATTTTATTATACCTGAATTATTTTTAAATAATCATATTTTAGTTTAGCATCATCAAAGCAAAGGTGCAAGTATTCACTTTCTAGTAAGAAAATCTCACATTCTTTTTTTTTTTTTTTTTTGCAATTAGAGTGAGTTGAATGTCATCATCCTGAGCACATATAAATGAAATAACTCATGAAATTTTGGAATATTTTCTCTCAGTGCTTTGTCAGATTTAAGTCACCATAGCACAACCTGTACTGAAGTAATTGCTGCTTTATGAATAAGGAGCCAACTAAATTCCCTATGATTAAAGGATTTCAGCAGGAATTCAAAAAATTTTAGTAAGCAGAAAGTCATCATATTTTTATAGCTAAACTTTTGATGAAGATTTCTAACTTATTTAAACCTAGATTAAGATTTGGAGTTTGACCTTTCTGCTTTGACTTATTTGATGCTATTTTTATAGAGATTAAAATTTAAAGCTGAATAACAGACTTGATCTGTAAATTATCAGCCATCCCCCTGCTATTTGTTCACCTTTAGTACTCAGGTAGTAAGTACCAACCTTGGCAGGAAAATTGTCTAGTGTTAGGTCATGTGGCAGCCATTTTAAAAAATGATAATAAGCCTCCAAACATCTCACTAATGGTTCTGTTAGAAGACAGAAATACTAGGAGCATTCATAGTTGCATATATTAAAACAATTTTAAGACATGTAATTATATAATTTAAAACCCACTTGCACAAATAATGTAATAAGACTGACACTTTTTTTTTCTTTTTAAGTTTGTATCTTCCAGATTATCTATCTGTGGTTTTTCTATTAAATAACACTGAAGCAAGATCACTGAAATTGCATTACAAACTAATGGCCATCACTTATTTACTAGCATTATTAACTGGTGTTGTCATATGCATAGAGAGGTGATAGGTAGGTAGGGAGGGAAGGAGGGAGAGAGATCGAGATCATGTATGACATATATGTATATGTATAAGGAGAGAGAAAGGAAGTTTAATTGGTTTTAAAATATAATGCAATGTTATTATGTAGTTAAGCAATTGTTACTTTTACATATTTTCAGTGTTTGAAGAAAAATGTGAATGACCTGCTGAAAAAGAGATCACAATGAAGTGAAATTAGTTCCAGGAGGCCTGTGAATTATTTCAATAAATTACTTATTTAATTTAAATAATATCATAATCATAAATTTGCTAATATTCAGCTGAGCAGAAACTTTACGCCTTGTTTGAATAACAAAAGTATATTGCTAAACAACTCTCAAACAAGAGAGAAACTTTACTTTTTAAGTGTAAACAACTACTTTACTAATCTTAAAAAGCACAATTATAATATCCAATGAACTCTTTGACTGTATTATCCACTAGAAAAGAAAACAAAGACTTCCATTGAGAACAAATGTCAGTAGAGAAACTATTTACTTATGTCCTTATCTCAATTGGCAAATGTCAGAACAAGTATACACAGCATGCTTATCTCAAAGTACTCTAGCAGTTTCCTCAGTGAAGGCAATAAAAGCCTTTTGGATAAAATGTTTTATGACATAGAAATACACTGTATAGCATAGAATATTTAGTATCTAAACTGAGGAAACTAATATTTGCTATTGTTACATCAACCTCCTTCCCAGAAATACCCAAATTCTACATAATTAATCCTTTACCTATTTAATTGATTTCCCTTCTGATTTTCTTCTCTTCACAAAATTTGTTTAAATCTATATTTCATTAGTGACAATTCAGCTCCCCATTCTCTGATTTTTTTTAATCTCCCATATATTCATTTAGCTTTCCCAAATGTTAAGTTCCTATTCTAATGCATTGACATAAAATAATTATAATAACAGCCTTTAAAATTTAAAAGGAAAATGAAAGTTTTTACCAGATCAAGTCAATGTAATATACACCAAGGATGAAAATACTTTTTTTTTAATTTCTTTTTCTCACCCAAGAAATAGAGACATGTAAAAAAATGAAAACATTCATATTGAAGTATAATACACATAGACAAAGTACTTAATTTGAAATTTTACCATTTGAAGAAATATTAACAAAAGTGCAAACACCACTACATCAAGCATGTTACCACCATCCCTTTAGAAGCTTCATTCTCTCTCCTCCCATTTCAAATCCATTTCTTCTCCCCATTTAACTGCTTCAACTCCATGATTGTGTTCTGATTCCTTTTTTCCTTAAATTTATATGCAGTCTATACCGTTTTGTTTTCTCACTCAACATCATCTTTGCAAGTGTCATCCAGTTTTGCCAGATGACTATAGAAGACTAATTTTCATTGGTGCAAAGCATTACTAGGTTTTTGAGTATGCCTACTTTCAGCATTAATAGATAATACAAAATGCAGAAAACACTCAGTAATTTAACATTTTTGAATCTTTTTAAAATTTTTACTTCAGAAAGTCTTGATTCCTAAAGTGGAAACTTACAAAAACATTAAAAGTATATTCATAGAATAGTGTGCAACCAGGAATAGCTGATATATATTATAAATATCTCATTCAATTTAAAAAAAATATTTATGCATACAAGAGCTAGGGTGTAGGCCAGAGGTGTGGGGTGGTGAGAGGATTCACCAGAGACATAGTGGGGAGGAGAACAGGTGGATTAACTGAAATACACTGCTGAGGGGAGCAGTGGGAAGAACCAGAGAGTCTGTTGTGCCATGTGGGAAGCTCCCTGGCTGGGGATCGAACTTGTGTTGCAGTGGTTCTGGATAGCTTCATAGTGCTGCGACTTAACCCGTTGCACCACCAGGGTGACTCTATCTCATTGAATTTTAATGCAAAAGCATTTTTTCATGTATCTGTTGGCCATTTGCTTTTCTTCTTTGGAGAAGTGCCTTTTGAGCTCTTTTGCCCATTTTTTGACTGAATTGTTAGCTTTGTTTTTGTTGAGTTGTGTGAGTTCGTTGTAAATATTTGTTATCAGTCCCTTATGGGATATATTGTGTGCAAAGGTCTTTTCCCAGTTGGTAGGGTGTCTGTTTGTTTTGATTAATGTCTCTTTTGCTGTACAGAAGCTTTTTATTTTGATGTAATCCCACCTGTTTATCTTGTCTTTCACTTACTTCGCTTTGGGGGATGTGTTGTTAAAAATTTTAGTTATAATCAAGGAAATGCAAATCAAAACCGCTGTGAGATACCACCTCACACCTGTGAGGATGGCACACATTAAAAATACAGGCAACAAATGCTGGAAAGGATGTGGAGAAAAGGAACTCTACTACACTGCTGGTGGGAATGTGAGTTGGTCCAACCACTATGGAAAGCTGTATGGAGATTCCTCAAACTACTAAGCATGGAGCTTCCATACGACCCAGCAATACCACTTTTGGGAATCTACCCAAAGGACACAAAAACACTAATCCAAAAGGATACATGCACCCATATGTTCATTGCGGCACTGTTCACAATAGCAAAGGCATGGAAGCAACCCAGATATCCAAAAATAGATGACTGGATCAAGAAGATGTTGTACATATACACAATGGAATACTATTCATCATGGAAAGAAGATAAACACATGCAATTTGCAGCGATATGGATGGAATTAGAGGGGTTCATACTCAGCAAAACAAGCCAGAAAGAAAGAGAAAAATATCGAATGGTTTCACTTATAACAGGACTATAGGGAAACCAAATAGGAGAGAGATACTTGGGGGGTGGGGTGAGGGGGAGGATAAGGGCACAAAATGGAGTAGAAAAGAACACAAGGGACCACGGAGATGGATCACGGGTGAATTGGTGGTGGGTTACCCAAGGGGAATACACAATGTAAAAGATATAAATAACGATAAAAATATATATTAGGGAAAAAAATTAATGTAAAAGCATTTTTCATTTTATGAATTAAAAAATTTGCAAAGGTCAGGAAAATATTGAATCATTTTTTAGCAAGTGTTACTACTATTGTATAGAAACGTAGGGATATAACAAAACACACGTGCATACTGAAGTGTAAAGCATCATTCATTTTTATAAGCAACAATTCCAAGAATATTTTGCTACCAAAATTTTGTCTTTTAATGCAAGATGAGAAATGTAAAAATATTTGAAATAAATTGAATTTTTATTTTAATTTGTTAATATTCCCTTTATTAAACCCAGGCTATCATATTTGTAAACATAATTTGAAGATGTATAGTTCGTTTATTTTTATGTTCATTTAGTTATAGTCACAAAGATAATAGCCAGATATTTATGATTCATTTGTATATATTTAAATATGCTGACTTTCCATTTAAGATTCATAATCATATCATCTTTTTTTAAGCAATATTCATGCCAAAATTAAATAATTTTCTTCTGAGAAAGAGCTGCAGTTCTAAGAATAGTCATTTCATTTTCTGTAATAAATGTAATGATGCCCATTAAAGATTCTCAGAAGTAACTTGAGAGCCTTGCTCTTCTTCTCCCTGAAATTCCTAGTCAAGGAAAACGTTAACATGACCAAGACAATTTTAGAGAAACCATGTGAATTTAGGGCAAGTTTACAGAATGGAGTTTTAAACCTGACTGAGAGGAGAACATTGCTTCATGTGTCATACTTACAGAGTGAAACCTTCCTGACTCTGCTACTCAAGATTTTTTCAAAACAACTTTTGAGTGTCTCCAAAGAGTGAGTCTACAATGGCAGATACTATGATGTTTGGGGGTTTGCTGCTGCATTTCTTATATTCTTTTGTTTACTTACTTATTTTTGGACATTGAGATTACATTGGTTTACATTGCTGTTAGTATTTGGGAAGTAATGGATCCTCCCACACCTTTCAAGTTGGTACCATAGGAGGGCACACACAACCAAAGCACCCAAGGTCCACCACCATAGTCCATTGTGCTCCCTCCTCACATCCTTCTTACCCTCTCCTTTTACACTCCCCTTTCTCTCTCATTGTCTGAGTTCTATAGCCAGCTTTCAAGAGTTTTTTTGTTTATTTGGCCTTATCAGACCCTTTGTTCCACATATAAGTGACACTATCTAAAAGAAGTAAACCAAGAACCATCTGTGAAAATATTTACATGACCAGCAAAACTCACTTGACCAATCACAAAAATATGAATTCATATACAAGTTCTTCACTTCACAACAGTTTTGGGGTTTTTGAAAATTAACTCATCTGAGTCTGTGTTTATGAAAATATAATATTTGGGGGCATTAACTTTGTTACTATAAATAATTCAACTAATATGCTATTTGATTTCTATTAAAAATACTCAATGAAAAGAATGACCTTAAGTCGCCAATTGTTTAAATCAATTTTGGGTTTTGTGTGTGTTTTCCTGGATTAGTTCATTTTGCTGCTGTTATTGTTGTTGTTTTAAATTGTTACTGAAATCCAAATTATATGTAATAATATATAATGATATTAGCCAGTTTTTAATAAATATATCTATGAATTTTAATAAATGCATAGTCATGTAACCACCGTTACAATTATGATGTAGTGTATTTCCATCAGTCCAAATTATTCCCTCTTGCTCTTCTGGGTCCATATATTCCATCTATTTCTTAGCGACTAACAAACTGCTTTCTATTATCATTATTTTGACTTCTCTAGAATGTCATATAGATGTCTAGAATGTCTTCTTTCATTTAACATTCTGCTGTATCCATGGCCCATTAGTAGTTGATTACTTTTAGAGTGGGGGTTTGGTAGTGATGAATTTCTGTAGTTTCTGTTTGTCAGAGAAGGTTCATATTCTTTCTTCATAGAGGAAGGTGAGCTTTGCAGGGTAGAGTATTCTTGGTTGACATTTGTTGGCATGTAGTATATTACATGTGTCTCTCCATTCTCTTCTTGACTGTAGTGTTTCTTCGGAGAAATCTGATGTCAGCCTGATTGGCTTTCCTTTATAGGTTATTTGTTTCTTTGTCCTTGTCATTTTCAATATATATTTCCTTGTCTTGAATTCTCGATAGTTTTACTATCATGTGTCTTGAGTTTTTTTTTCTTTCGTTGTAATAATTTGGAGATCTTCTGGCTTCCTGTATGTCGATTTTTGTTTCCTTTTTCATGTTTGGGAAGTTCTCTTCAATTATCTCCTTGAGAAGTTTCTCTGTTCCTTTGTCTCTCTCCTCTCCTCTCCTGGGATTCCTATGATTCTGACGTTTCCTTTTTTCATAGTGTCTGATAGTTCTCGAAGCTTTTCCTCATTCTTTTTCCTTCATTTTTCCTTTTCCTTTTCTGTCATGGTTCTTTCAGTATCTTTATCTTCCAGAGTGCTTATTCTTCCCTTTAATCTACTTTTATGGCTCTCTACTAATGTTTGTAAATCTTCCATTTCCTTCAATTTCTTCTTTATGAATTCATTCTCGTTCTTCAGTTCTTCATTTATATTCCTCAGTCCTTTGTTCTTTTTATTTAATTCTATTTTTTCTTTTTTTTTTTGTTATGGCTGTTCTGAATGCTTTATCTGTTAGGCAGATGTAATCTTCTATGTCCATATTATTGGGTTCTGAAGAGGTATTTTCTTTCTGTGGTGTATTGTTTTGAGGGTCATTTATAACTTTTTTTCTTCCTGTTGTTGGCCTTCTGCTTTGCTCTGATCATAGCATTCCTGTGCTCTTGATGCCAGCAGGCATGGTTCTTGGTTCTACTTGCTGAGGAGTGTTTGTTGTTTCCTAGTGTCTGAGTTGCCTTGGCTGTGGCTGGGTATCTTCCGGATTTTCTCTTTGCTCTGTTGAATTTCTGTGTCTCTCGTGGTGTGTCTTCTGTTCAGCGGTGCTCCAGAAAGCTGGTTTGCCCACCTTTCCTTGCTGTTGTTCTTCCATGCGGAGTCCAATGTCTTTTCTCTTCTCTTTACTCCGAATTTTTGGTTTAAATCTAAAGCACCCACAGGGATGATTGTATTGTATAGGGCATCCAGTTCTCCTTAGATCGGCTCTCAAAATTAGGGATTTTTCTGTCCATAAATCGATTTTTTGTGGGAGAGCCTGATCCTAGCGTCTGTTCACTGCCATGTTTTGGGGCTGTATCCAGTAGTTGGTTCCTTTTAATACCCGTTGACAATGTTCTGTTGTAGGACTATACCATAAATTGTGTATTTATTCATCAGTTGATGAAAACTTGGTTTGTTTCTAATTTAGAAGTATTATAAGACACAATGAACACTTGAATTCAAACATTTGTATGGCTATATATTTTCATTTATCATGGGTAAATACCTAGAAAGGAGATTTTTAGGTCATAGAACATACCCTATTTATCTTTGTAAGAAACCACAACACTGTTTTCCAAAGTGAATATACAGTTCACCTTTCTTACCATCTGATTCATCATACCCCTCAGTTATTTAATTTTAATCGTTTGTATAATGGTATGATATTATGGTTTTAATTTTCACATCACTAGTGCCCGGTAATTTTGAGCATCTTTTCATCTATCTGTTGGCCAACTGTGCATTTTCTTTGCTGTGGTAGTTTCTTTAATCTGGATGTATTTTTTTTATCACATGATTTACAGATATCTTCTCCTTATCTTAAGCATAATATAAGGCTTTCCCTACTTAAAATTCTATTTTAATAAAGTTATAGCTTCTCCTATTTTATAACCATTCATTAAAATAGCATAATTCACCTAAAGTTACATCAGTTAACACTTTTTTGAAAATATAATAACAAAATGGTCATTTAGATAATTTCACTAGTCTTATATGGTATTCAGTTAAGAGTCACTGTGTCGGGATATTTTAATGATGTATTTGCACACAAAGTAATGTTTGGTTGTAAACCCTAATTTTTTTCTAGAATTGCCTGAAGCCATGGTGCTAATAATCCACCAATCAAAGTTTTAATGTGCTGATCAATGAACGATTAAAATAGTTCTGTGTGAGTTCGAAGCATATTAGGGGACAGCCTGTATCCAGCTTGTAAATAAACACACATACATCAGTCCATATATAAAATAAATTTGAGATTGACGTTGGCTTCTCTTTCTGTTTTTATTCTCTTTCAGTTGTTGAACCAGATTATGCTGTGACATTTTGGCTGAGTGATCAGCTGTGAATACTCATTTACAGATGAAACTTCCACTTCTAAAACCAAGGTAAGTGACATCTGTCTTGGAGGTTAAAGTGTGTGGACTGAGGTGATAATTTGTAAGCTGTTCTTGAAGACCTCAGTCTTACCTGATGATTGCATGTACTTTTCTCCTCCTGCTGAATAGTATTCTTCACATTTATGTATACTTTCTAGAGTTAGGTATCCTCTCAATAATTCAAAAAAGCATAATTACTTTGTATGATTTAGCAGACTGCCGTATCTTTTAGTGTCTGGCGCATAACTGTTTTTTGAACAATATCAGTTACAATTAAAGCTGGGATAAAATTAATAATTAAGTTATAGTTGATACCAAATCTCTATCTGAATAGAGGAAATTATTCAATGATATTTTGTGTGCGCTTCTCATTTTCTTTATTTTCTTAGTAGTCTATGAAAAATAATTTTAAAAGGTTTTTTACTTCAGTGCGTTTACTTAAATGTTAAACACTAGCTAATATCAATAATAGAAATTTATGAAATAGGGATAAAATTAAATAATAAATAATTCATTGATTGCCAGTTCTTTTGATAAATTTCTAGTAGACGTATTTGGTTGTTTTTTATTTTTAATTTCCATTACCCTCTTCTCAGTTTTATCTTATTTACAAATTAAACAAATCTCCCTCTTCTAAACTAGTTCCTACCCATACAAAAAAAAAAAAAAAAAGGAAAGTAACTTAGAACTTAATTTAATTAAAGGTACCTGTAATATTTAAGATCCACAATGTATCAGTCATTTTCCACAGAATATAGTAGATGAATGTTTGGATTTTGGCAACATGAGGATCTGAGTTAGAATCCAATCTCCTGTCACTGACTCATTCTGTGACAAATTACTGGAACCATCTAAGTTCCCGTGTTCTCATTATAAGATGAAAATATTATTTGAGAAGATTAGGTGATACTAAACATATATTTTGCTTTGTACATTTCCTGGCACATAGTACTTTTATTGACAATAATTTTATTACAATAATTTCTCAGCCATTTGTATGATTTATACAAAGAGGCTTTATCCTAAGTTCCATGCATCTTTTCTTGCCTGTCTCATTATTTATTATTTTGTCCCTAGAATTTTTCAGTTTTTAAAGAATAACTACTTTGAATACATGGTCATATACTCATTCTTGAATAAAAATACTGTGAAGCTCCAGGATCATTTCTCTTATTCCGAAACCTAATTTGTTAAGATTCATTGAAAATAGTCATTATTCATTAGGTCATTGTTATCTATCAATATTTCATTGTTCTTTTTACAAGTAGTGCTGGGCTAACTGGTATGGTGGTATAGTTTTATATCACAATGGATCTAAAGAACACATTTTAAATAGCAGGGCACAGAGACTGTCTTTTTTTATTGTTGCTCTCCAATAATTATCTGTAGTCTAACACAGAGCCTGGAACATGGAAATAAAATTACCTGTTGAATGTATGGATGAAACAATTGATAATATGCCAAGACTACTATTTTTGAGAAAATTTGTAAAGAAACTTTCTGGATAGCCTAAATTATTATTTTAGTCTTCATTGACTTTTTTATGAAAAGATTCCATTATAATTTTCTATTCTCTTTGAGATTAAAAAGTTATAATAAGATGTGATAATTGTAAGTTGACATTAACTTAGTTACTAATGTGTGATGTACAATGTCTTGCTTTACATAAATTTCACATAATATTTAAAATAACATTGTCATCTAGTTTATATTATGCCCATTTAATAACGCGAATAGTTATTTAAGTTTATATGGTTATCAAGTTAGAACCCTTATTTAATTGTAATTTTACATAACTTCAAATTCCTCAACTCCTTAATACAAAATTTTTTAAAATGCTTCTAAAAATGAATTAATTCCTGAATCACCATGTTTAGTTTGTATACTCTCATCAGTGGTTAGGAAATAAACATTTTTTCCTAAATTTCATTTTTACTTGAATTTAAAAAGAAATGTCCTTTTAGCCAGTAAATTTTTGTAGGTCTCAATTTTTTGACACTATTCCTAGGAAGCTGCATTTCTTTCTTTCATTTTTTAAGACACAGAGCATAGTATTTATAATTAGTTATTTATTTTTTTAAAGATTTATTTATTTATACATACAGCTGGGGTACAGGCCAGAGGTGTGGAGCGGTGAGAGGCTTCACCAGAGACAGAGTGGGGAGCAGAACAGGCAGATCAGAAATACACTGCTGAGGGGAGCAGTGAGCGAGGCAGGAGAGGTCTGCCGCACCATGTGGGATTCTCCCCGGCCGGGCGTCGAACTCGCATCGCTGCTGCCGACAGCTCCACAGTGCAGCACTCAACCGCTACGCCACCAGGGAGGCCCTATAATTAGTTATTTTTGAGGCAATAGTATTAGAAAGGTTTTTCTCTTTACTGAACCATATGATTTTTATATCTTGCAAAGAACTTTTCATACCTCTCTTCTCTCTTTAAAAAAATAGCTTATCTTAAATAGCACAGGCATTATACAAAACATAAGTATACTGATGGCCTAGTAGAATGGTAATAGCTTACATTACTTAATTTATGTGTGTTCAAAGAAGCAGAATGTATTTTTACACTAGAAAACCAGTTGATTTTCCATTAAAATCTATAATAATAGAACAACTTAGTGAAGACCTGAAGTAAAAAGCAAATCTCTGTACCAGGTTTCTTGATTCTCTCTTATGTTAAAGAGAGACTGCATACCAATTTTATATAATCTTTTCTATTTGGGGCCTCTCTGGTGGCGCAGCGGTTAAGCGCTGCACTGTGGAGCTGTCTGCAGTGGCGATGCGAGTTCGACGCCCGGCCAGGGAGAATCCCACATGGCGCGGCAGATCTCTCCTGCCTCGCCCGCTGCTCCCCTCAGCAGTGTATTTCTGATCTGCCTGTTCTGCTCCCCACTCTTTCTCTGGTGAATCCTCTTGCCGCCCCATGCCTCTGGCCTGTACCCCAACTTGTATGTATAAATAAATCTAAAAAAAAAAAATCTTTTCTATTTGTCATATTTAATTTAAACTTTTTGTCTCAGTGTATTAGTATTTAAAATAGTGTTATGCACTCAGATACATACTAAGTGCTTTAGCATCTGTATAGCAGAAATAGGAGCAGCAGTGGTAATTTATTTAGCAGTAAGAAATAAGGACACAATATATTTGATGCTCATAAAAATACACTTAAAACAATTTTTAAAATAACCTTTGTGGTGTGGCATTAGTATGAAGTGTGTGGATGGGGAGTGCACTTACTCATAGAGTCCTGTATAATTGCAATATGAATCCTTTGAAAGAGAGGGAGCTCCACACGCCGGAAAATAAGTCCTTTTGAAAAATGTGTGTTGCATTAAGTGAATTTGAATGACTGCTTGAAATGTTATGAATAGGCTTGAGGTTCATTAGGCTTTCAAGGAACTATAAAATGCTGCCTTAGAACTGAGGGACAGTGGTGACTGACTTAATTCAAAGCATATGTAAAGAGACCACTCAGCTTTTTGAGTGAAACAAAAACTGCTCGGACTTAACTGTCTGCTCATCATGAACTAAAAAAGGAAAGCCATCTCCTTCTGAGACAATACTATTTTAATTGTATTTAAATTTGACAGTGTTACATGTTCTGTTCATTCAAGGCTAGAAAATAAAATACCCTTGAAACAAAGTCCTACCCCTCCTAAACTGGTAATATACAGGAAATATGTTTAAACTTATCTCTTCTTTAACAAGATTCATTAGGTCTAAAATATGAAGCGAGAGATTGAGTGTAAAAGATGCACATTATATTCTTCAAATACAATGGTTTAGAAAATAAGTGTGACATGGTTAAAAAATGGTATCATGCAACCTTTGTAATAGACAGTAGATTTTTCCCTTGAAAATGGACAGTATGCATTCTATAAAAAAAATTAAAAGGTGTAACTGACATTTTTTTTGTAAAGCATTAATTTCATTCTTTATATTTTCCCTCAGGAAATTTAAACATTTTTCAGTGGCGTATACTCAGGAAAAGAATTTTAGTGGCTTTACTTATAGTTCTTTAGGGGAATGTTACTAGTTTCCATTTGACGACTTCACATTACCCTACATTACAGCCCATTCCGTAAGTTTACTCTTTAGAAAACAAAGATAGTGGTGGATGCACTATGATGATGATACTTGAGGTGGGGATCCTAGTCTAAAGTACCAACAATAATGTAAGCCAATGTTACCTCGATTTTAAAAGAAAAAAAGGGGAAAGAAAATAAAGAAGCAAAACATTGCAAGCATAATAGCAATGTAAATAGTTGACCCTGTATTCTTAGTTCTCCATAAAATCCATCTTGGTGTTAATAATTATATACTTATAATACTATATATGTACTACTGAGTATATGTTCTACATAGGAATATATCTTTCCATTTGCTCTATTTTTGTTTTATATTTTATAACATTTTATTTTTTCATTGAATAAGTCCTGTGCTTTCTGCTTAAATTTATTTCTGTATATATTAGGTTTTCTTTCACTATTGTGAAAAAGTTGTTTTAGGGAAATAATGTATGTTATAGTGAGGTCATAAGGAAGGGATTAATCACTAGATTTGAAAAGTTGAGGAAATGGTAGCAAATAAGATAAAGGCCAAGGGATGAGTAGTTGCTGGTCAGTAAATGTTAAGAATAGCAACAAAATGTCACCATTATCTGTAAAGTCATAACTGAACAAATGAAAAAATGCAAAAAAAAAATGAAAGTAGAAAATTTGGAACATGTGGGAATAGACTTAAAAGCAAAGATTGAAAGATAGTTCTCATGTTTATTTCTTGAGCAACTGAATGGAGAAAGTATCTGAGATCAAGAGAAGAAATAGATGAAAGTAGAGGGTGTTTATGGACTATTTTAGCAAAATTGCAGGTAAGCAATACAGAGGAATAAGCTTTTGAAAATGTTAGAGGCTAAATAAATAATCTTTAAAGACACCTACAAAGAGATGGTAGTTTTAATCATGGAAAGTGATTCAATAATGTTTCAAATAAGATGATAATAAGATTTAGTAAAGGACATGGAGTGAAGCATTATGTAAGCAATATATGAAAAACAAAGATAGAATACCTGGTAAATGAAACTGAAAATCAATGACAAAGGAAATAGGAAAGGAGACAGAATATGCGTCTACCGGAAGTCAAACAACGAGATCAGTCTTCTAGAAGTACAAACGTTAAATCTCTTGAGGAATCTACAGACTAAACCCGAGGCAATAATGATGTCAATGATTAAGACATCTGAAAGTGAAATCTGTGAAAACAGTAATTTTTTATCATCCACTAAAATCTCATTGATTTACTAAGTACCCCTTAGATTAAATGGGTCACTTTCATCATTACTAAAGTGGCATATATCTAGGTGAGACTATATCATTGCAAATGCCTAACTTATCATCCTCGTACATAACTTACCAATTGCTTATAAAAAAAGGAAAGAAAAATAATACATCATTAAATGACAAGATATGTTACACAAATAAGTGCTGAAGAAGTTCCAGGGCCTTTGAAGTCAATTTCATATGAATCAAATTTAGTAAAATTTCAGGAAGTAGAGACCATGATTATCTTGTAAATAGTGTACAGTAGAATTAGTGGAAAGATATCTGGAATTAATGAGTGGAATAATGAACACAAACTATGAAATTGTGGAATTGACACTATATTTTGAAAAATTTTGGTGGCGAAATAATGAGGAAAGATGGAAGCATAGTATCACTGGGATAATATATAACTGTTATAATTTTTAGATGAAAATCACATATAAAAATAGTATATATACACTGTATTATATATAACTATATCAGTGGAAAATTGGACATTGAATATGTAGGGAAGATTAGTCCTCAGTAAGTTAATGACTTGACTTTAAGTTCTAGTTATACCTCCCAAATTCTTATCTCCATTGAAATGACTCACATCATGTACCAAAGATGGACAAATCTGCCTTGATGCTTTACTAGATACATTTTGCAATGTATGTATCTAAAAAGACTAAAACAATAGTATAAGATTGACTACCAATTTGCTCTCATGATTAAAAACAATTTCCCAGAAAAGTAATTGGAAATATGTAAGAATACAAATTGAATACTATTATGCTGCACATCAGACACACAAATAGAATTTGGTGAACCTAGTGGAGATAGAGTTTGTCAGATGACTTTCCCTATCAGATGGACAGAGGAAAATAGAGAAAATTTTCTTCCTTAAAACAATCAGTGAATGAACCCAGAGGAAAACAAAATTTTCAACAAGTTCAGACCTTGTTAGGAAAAAGTTTAAAAGAAAGTATGCGCAGAAAATGGCTGTAGCATATCTTTCTACAAATAAGGGAACAGTGTAAAGGAGATAAATTAATGTAGTCTTTCTAAACTGTTGTGCCTAACAGTTCTCAGAAAAAAAATTAACATATCTTTTATTCAAAAACAATAGTATTACTCTTAAATTTTACTTTCTAATAAACTACCAAGTGAACCTATTATCTAAATATATCCCATACAACCCAAGTCAAAAATCTGGCCATCCAGCATTTGAATACGGAATTAATTTCATAAATGCTCAATCTGTTGCCAGTCCTGCACTTTTATAATACATTAGCCATAAAAATAAATGAAAGTTCCTTAAGTATAAAAAAAGATATTATTTATCTTATTCAAAGTTTTCAATGATTCCCTGAAGTTTTTAGTATTAAATCCATACTGTTTAGCATTATTTCCCATTCTCTCTGACTTTGCCCTGGAATACACAGCCTTGTTCTTAGAACTGTGCCTTTTGAGTTTTATCCTCTAACCATATATATCTCCTTCTGGATCATTAAAGAACCAATGCTCTTGGCAGCCTTAAAACATTCGCATAGTCTTTCATCACTTCCTGGGACACTCTGTTTGATTTATCGTCCTAAAGTAGGCTAATGTTTACTTCTTAGGATTAATATAAATTCCTTGAGAATGGAAGTTTTTCTAACATTCGATTCAATGTAAATATCTAGGTATTTAATTTTTTAGATCTAGCACCAACCCATGATTTATTGTGAAGATAAAATAGATTAGGTAATGAAGTATTATCTCTAGCAAAGCAAGCCCTCAAGAAAGTATATGTTTGTAATAGTAATACTTAATTCTATTTAGTTTTATAAAATGTGATCTTTCTGGTGTGCAAAGTGAAATTTGACTTTAATATATTTGTTAATTTGTTTGGCTTATTAGAAAAGTGGAAGGAAAGTGTGTTGTCCAACTGAACTTGTTTTTTAAAAATATAATTTATATATTCCCAAGTAACTTTTTCTCAAATTTCTCTCATATTTTAAAATATGAGAAATCTTAAAAAAAATAAACTGTCAGTTATTATCAACTCCCTGAATACAAAGTTGGTGCAACAAACTATGAAGGCATTCTTTACTCCACCGAGAGATTAACTGTTTGTGACTTTTCAAATCATTGTTATCTGCATCAATAAAGAAAATAACAATACCATTTATGGACAGATACATAAGATAAATGATCTTCCTAAATCCATAAATAAGTATATTTATATCAAGTTGTCCTCTCTAAAAGTAGGATTTTTTTATACTATAAATTCTCCTTGTAGATTTTCCCAGGTGAACTGCTACAGTTATTAAAAAAAGAAAAAAGAAAAAGAAAGTGTTTGTGCGAACCATAATAATGACAGCTCTTTTCTCAGAGCAGAAATAATGATGGGTCTAGACAGTCCAGTGCAGCTGGTCTAAATTGCTACCTCAAAAGCTATCATTATTAAGTGATTATCAAATGGTTCACTATTTGACTACCACCAACAATCAAGAAGAACTTGCTCGAGCCACATTCCTTTAGACAAAAACTAAAAAGTAATTATTTTCTTTGAAAAACTCACAATTTTGCTGAAATAAATGTTACAAATATGGGTGGAGATGTTCTAATGTTTGTGCAGTCGCTATTATTTCTATAAATATGAATGAATATGATACAAGAAAATTCATAATCTGTAATATTTGTAATGGTTAGCACATACTAGTATATACATACACATACACAGGAAGATGAAAATTAGATTAAAACCAATTTACTGATGAGTAATTTTCTTCTGAACCTTTTTTTTACATAAAGTAATTAAAAGTGACAAAGTGATAATTCTCACATTTTTAAAATTTAGAGTATTGAAAACAAGCATATCTAAAATGTCTAAAATAAAATATCTAATTTGTTAAGTAATTGTGATATTTATGTTTGCTTAAATCAGTCATTTTCAATAGGAAGTATCCCCACTCCAAACATGCATTTAAACATTTCTGAAGGAAATTTGTTTCAAAATGATTGCTATAAGCAACTGGTATTAAGTGGACTGAAACTAGATGCAAGACATCCTCTCATGATTAAAATCATAATAAACAGCAAAAAATATATCCACATAATATAGCAAAACCTTCATCAACCAAAATAGATAACAGTTTATTTCATAAAACAGACTTTATTAAATTTAAAAGAATTGAAGTAACTCAAGCTACATTCTCTGACAAGAAGTAAATTAAGCATAAAATAAATAGCAGAGAGTTATCTGATATCTAAAGATATTTTAAAAGCAAGATGCACTCTACTAATTAATCCATGGATCAAAACAGAAATTTCAAGGGAAAACAGAAGATTGTTTGAACTTATTAAAAATGAAAATACATGAAATTTGAGGAATATACTGAAGATTAGAGGTGAATTTATAGTGCTATATGCCTACAGTAGAAAAAAAGATCTCAACTCAATAATTTAAACTCCCACCTCAAGAAACTATAAAAAAGAAACATAAAATTAAACCCCATGTGAACAGAAGGAACAAAATAATACAAATAGGATCAGAAATCAATGAAACTGAGAACAAAAAATTGTACAGAAAATCTATGAAACTACAAAACTGTTTGTTTGATTAAAAATTAAATAAAACTCATTGAATATTATCAGTAGTTATTTTGACCAATAAATAAAAGAGAAAAGACACAAATCACCTACCTCAAGAATGAAAGAACAATTATCACTACAGATCTCACAGACATTAAAAGGAAAATGAGGAAATGTCGAGGATAACTCTGTGGACAAAATTTGAAAACTTAGAAAATGGATTAATGCCTTGAAAGACTTAACCTACTAAGCCTCACCCAAGAAGAAATGGATAACGTTAGTAGTAGCAAAATTGTATCTAAAAATAAAATCTCAGTCTAGGTGTCATCACTGGTGATTTATGTCAACCATTTAATGCCAGTTCTTAGAGATGTCTTTCAGAAATTTCTTTTAAAAAGCATAAAGTCTATAAATTTATATTTTGTATTTATATTTCAGAAAATGTAAGAGAAGATAACACTTTTCACCTCATTTTGTGAGATTAGTAGAGCTGACACGAGATATTTTTTAAAACACCAATAGTATTCATAATAGTAATATCAAAATTTTCAAGAAAGTAGTAGCAAATTGAAATAATATATAAAAACACGAACACATTACAATAGAGAGGGTTTATTGGAAGCAGGCATAACTCTTAAAAATTAGTCAAAATAATCTGTTACATTTAACAGATAAACGAGAAAACAGGATCGTAGATATAAGTCAAAGTGTTTTATAAAACTTGAAACCTTTTCGTGATTAAATAAAAATTGTCAACAGACTTAGGAGCTTTCGTAAACTGACAAGAAAAATGACAAGTATCTACAACAAACATCAAATTTAAATGTGACAGATAATGTCCTCCTCTTATAATTGCTTATAGTTGCTTATTATTGTAAGAATTGCCATCCTCTTTAACTTATAACCCTTTACAATTTTTATCAGTAATTTTATTTTATTTTTATTATTCCTTAAGAAATGTCAGCAAAAATATTTGAAACCACCTTATGATCTCCGTTATGTCTGCCATATTATAGAGTATAAAAATGCCACTTACACCTTTGTCAGTCTTTATAATAAAAGGCTTCACGTTCCATGTCTAGGTTCTAATAGTAAATCTAAAGTCTGGTTTTGAGGTTAGTAATGACCTCAATTTTGACCTCTCAAGGAGACATGATTCATAGAGATTACCACTGTGCTGGAGTTCGTTATGAAAAGAATCATGTACTGGAGTTGTTGCTTCTTCCATGAAACAGGGATGTCTACAAGGTGGTTTTCTTGTCCCTGTTGTAGAAAATGGCAAACTAGTGCTTAATACTCAGTGGAATGGCAGTGATTTTGTTGGGAGACAAGCTTTACAGTTTCGTTGTTATTGTTATACTTAGGTACTGCTCCTGAATTGAATGCCTTGAGCCTGGCTCTCAATCCTACTAACCTTTTCAAAGCTACCTATAATCAGAATACAGCCTCCAGGTCTCTCTTTCTACCCATCTTGTATTGAATGACACTGATTCTCTTCTGTATACTTTCTGTTGCCATATATATCGATCTCCAATGTCATAGAGGTGTTCTAGTTTCATTACAAATGATGGGACCCTCTGGGTTTAGTGCCTTTCCAAATGTCTTTGTGGATTTGTCTCAAACAAAAATAGAAGCAACGGAGAATATAAACAAATGAGACTATATCAAACTAAAAAGTTTATGCACAGCAAAAAAAAAAAAAAAACTCATGAAAATAAAAAGAAATAGCATTTTTACACAATGGAATACTACTCAGCAATAAAAAGTTGAATTGTTGTCATTTGCAATAACATAAATGAAACTGGAAGGTTTAATGCTACATGAAATAAGTCAAAAGGATAGTTTCACTTTATATGTGGGATATTGAGAAAAAATGTGAAGAGTCAAACAAAACCAAGCCAATTACAAACACCAAAATCTTAACTGTAGAGGTGAGGCTAACAGGAGAGGGAAGGTGAAGAGCAAAATGTGGAGGGCCGTGGATGACAAGCCCACAGATAGCATCATACTCAGTTGTGAAAAACTGAAAAAACATTTCCTTTAATATCTGATCCGAGACATGGATGTCCACTTTCACCTCTACTATTTAATGTAGTATTTGAATCCTCAATGCAGCAATAAGGCAAAAGAAAGATATAAAACGAATCCAAATTTGAAAAAATCTGTTCCCATATGCAAATAACACATTAGAAGAGCATAAAAGCAACCCCCTATACTACTGAATCAAATAGAATTAAATACCTAGGAATAAGCTTAACAAAGGAGGTAAAGGAACTGTTCAATGAAAGCTATAAAGCATTGTTCAAAAAATAGAATAAGACACACAGAAATGGAAATATATTCCCAGGTTGTAGACAGGAAAAATTAACATTATTAAAATGGCCTTCTGTGCCAAAGCAATACACAGATTCAATGCAATCCCTATGAAAATATCAATGGCATAATTAAGAAAATAGAACAAATTACTGAAATTCATATGGAACCATGAAGCAATCCTAACAAGAAAGAATAGAAGAAGTATTACACTCTCAGACTTCAAACTATACTACAAAGGTGTAGTAAATGAATCAGGATGGTACTATAATAAAAACAGGCACACAGAATAATAGAATAGAAATGAGAGCCCAGAAATAAACCAACACCTATATGGACAATAAATCTATTACAGAGGATCCATGAGTATGCATTGAAGAAAAGATAGTGCCTTCAACAAATGGTTTGAGAAAACTGAAGAGTCACAAGCAAAGGAATAATCTTAGACCACTATATCACACCATACACAAAATTTAACTCAAAATAGATTAAAGACTTGGATATGACCTTCTTACACCATAAAATACATAGAAAGAAATAAAGGCAAAATACTCTAGACATTGGTTTCAATGATGTCTGTGTGGATTTGTCTTTAATAGCAAGAGAACCAAACGAGAATATTGAAAATTAGGCTATCTCAAACTAAAAAAAGGCTTTTGAACAGCAAAAATAAAACTAACATTAAAAAATATAGTCTAGGGCCTACCCAATGGCGCAGCAGTTAAGCACTGCACTGTGGAGCTGTCGACAGCAGCGATGCGAGTTCAACGCCCAGCCAAGGAGATCCCCACATAGCGCAGCAGACTTCTCCTGCCTCTCCCGCTGCTCCCCTCAATAGTGTGTTTCCATCTATCTGCCTGTTCTGCTCCTCATTCTGTCTCTGGTGAACCCTCTCACCACCCCACACCTTTGGCCTGTACCCCAGCTTGTACACATAAGTAAATAAATCTTTAAATAATATAAAAAATATAGTTTAGTGAATTGCATTAAAATATTTGTATATCCTAAATTTGAGAAGACATTTATGTTCTGTTAATAGATATATAAAGAAAACACATACAGCTCAGCAAGAATAAAATAATACAATTAACAAAAGGACAAGGGAACTAAATAGACACTTCTCAAAGAAGGCATACACATGGCCAACAGACAAAAATAAAATTGCTCATCATTTATCATCAGGGAACTGCAAATCAAAACCACAGTGAGGTATCTTCTCACTCCTGTGAGAATGGCCCATTTCAAAAAGACCAGAAACAAGTGTTGGTGAGGATTTAGGAAAAAAAGGGGGGCCAGGGGCAGAAACCTTGTATATACTACTTGTAGGAATGTTGGCTGATTCAACCTTTATGGAAAACATGGAGTTCTCTCAAAATACTAAAAATAGATCTATCTCAGTTTTGTAAAGATGTAAATTGTGAGACTTGTGGGGTTGGCATGGCATACCTCATGGAGTATGATAGAGTCATGCATATGTTTGTGTGGACTCCATAATGCTGTTGTTCTGTTTGCTGCTCTGTTCCCTGTTCTTTCAAGTATCTGGAAATCATTGTTGGGGCAGACTTGCATGCACTTTGATTGATTATCAGTACCTGAATTCCACCCAAGTGATACTTTTACCTACTCCTTCTTGCCCATAAGGAAATCCTAAGAACAGGAAAGCAGCATTGCCTTTTTTAGAAAGGCAGCATCACCAATGTTTGGTGGCACAGAAGACAGTGTCTGTGGTAATGTGTCAGAATCAGTGTGAGAATCAGCTAAGTCAAAAAATTATTTGGAAGAGATGGACTTGGTTCATGCATTTTAGAAATACTTGATTTCCTTCATGTATGTTTTCGTTTTAGTTTTGCAGAATACCCTAAATAACTCGAAAGACCACAAGTGATGTGTATCAAATACATACACACACACACAATGTGACAAATAATAACAAAATTTTGTTACAGAGTTTAATTGTCAGGGGTTTCCTTTTGTAATATACATGAAATAATGACACATGTTTGGCAGTGTTTTAGAGTTAGTGAATTACAATGTATTCTATTCACAAGCATTACCTTAATATCTTTGCTCATTGTAGAGTATGAGGGCTAATAATGAGTGTTGATTATCAGCTCATCCAGAAAGATTTAGTTACATATCTATTCTGCTAATGTGAATAGAAGATGTGAATCATCACCGTTACATTCTTTAGCTTCCTGTGTGTTTTTTCTGTCTCTTTCCATTCTAAACACATTTTGGACTCACTGTATGAAAAAGCTTGAGTCAATCAGGTACATAGAGAGACTAGCCTTGTATTCAAAGAACAAGTAACAGGTAGAGTTGAAATTACCATTTTAGAAATAACAAAGTAAATTTAAAGATGGATGTGAATGACAAAATAAGCAGTACTTTAAAATTAAAAATTTGAATAATGCAAATGTTATTGATAAATATTTAAACTATATTTCATATTGTTAAGACCAGGTTCCTTCAGGTAATTAACCGTCGCATAATGTAAGAATATTATATTTAGAACTAGAACAATTATCAGACACATAATGCTATATTATGGTTATTATATATTGATTTTCTTGGATCACCAAAGATTAATCAAAGATTAATCTTAGATGCAACTATGACAATTTTGTGGTCTTTGCAGAAAAATTACAAAAAAATACTTACTTTTACTCATTGCTGCATACCAATTACAATTTATGCACTATACCATATATTGATATTATATATATTAGGTATACTATGAGTTGGCGAAATATATATTGATGTTTAATTTATTGTGTAGTGAAATCTTCAATTCTCAATGTTCTCAGTTGTTTCTACCTTCCACAAAGATCTCTTTTTCTCTGAATCATAAATTCATCAAGTGGTTTCTATAATTTCCTTATTAAACCTAGTCCCAAAATTCATGCAGTTGCAGCTAAAAGAGTTTGAGAAATAGCTGTGTTATTTTCAAATATGGCCCCCAAATTTCTTGGCACTTATCCTTTCAAGTTTTTTAGTGTACATTCTGTCAGCAAGTAAAATACAGAGTAAGAGATGCGATGTGACTGTGGGGCCATTTGGACAGTACAGGTGGTTGTTCCTATAAGTTTTATTGAGCTTAACATATGTTATTCAGATACAGTTTCTTCACTTTGCATCTTGATTTTATGGCTTGTTAGGCAGTTTGGTAGAATTGCTCAATCTAGGACTAATTATTACTCAGTATTAAAGCAAAATTTTCTCTTAAACTCTACCCAACACTTTGTGAATTGAGTTTTTGTAGTTTGAATGGTGAGTGCAAACATTAATCCTGACCCTGGATAAGCACTGGACACTCTTCTCTCTCATCCTTTCAGATATTTCATTCCTGACTTTCACCACACACCTAGGCTGATGGGTTGTATTGCATACTGAATATTTGAGGAGTAGTCTCCTCAGATCTCTGCTGTCTTCTCTGCAGAGCTCTCTCCTCTCCAGCTCTCTGATCTGCTAACTCTGGCTGCCTTGGTTCCCTGGGGTCTCATGTCTGTCTCCTGAGCGCAGAGAAAACAACTTTGGCTCCACTTGTATTCCTCTCTCTAAGTTGAGTCCTGGAAGCTCTCTGAATCATCAGGGTGAATGTAAGTCTGACTTCAAGAATTTCTTCCTCATGGGGGTTGCTTTGCTATGTTGTCTGACACCCAGAAACTAAAATATCGTATTCCTATTAGTCTACCTTGGTCACAAATGATAGTCTCAGTATTATTCATTTGGTTCTTGAATTCATCTCATTGATAATACATATCAATGATCAATGAGCAGAAATAAGCATGAAAAAAATATTTTTTAACAATGTTTTAGATTAGTCAGAACACACTACATTAAAAACAATAACAATAATGCTTCCATGTTTAAAAACATGGTAAACAATTTTAATAATACATATGTATACTAATTATAAAATTTCATTAACTACACCTCATGGAAATGTAGCTAGAAATATTTTGTTGAATATGTAGACCTTATATCTAATCAGTTTTACATGTTTCCTTATGAAGATAATAGTTAAAACCAAGAGAGATGATAATTTGTAAAATGAACGATAGTAGTGATTTGACATGATTCTTCTAGGCATGGGTGGCTGATGAGGAGTGGAGGGCAAGGTCACTGGAAGTGAGGAATTGAGGAATCTAAGTGATTGAGATGAGGAAAAATCCTCTAAATGGATTTTTAAGTCACCAAAACTGACCATATTAATACTGGAGAAACTGATGGGAATCCAGGTACTATGAATTAAAGGCACTGATCAGAATGAAGGCCTATACTTACATCAATATAGACTCTTACATAATGTAATTCCAAAATCACTTTTCCCCCCACAGGAAGTGTCAGGAAATGATCAGGGTAATATAGACATTCACTTTTATCCAGGGCTGAAAGAGTAAGATTTAGGAGGGCAAAAAAAAAAAAAAAAAACATTTATTGAGTGAGCCACAGGAATTCTTGATCCCTGTGGGAGGAGGTGGGAGTGAAGGAGGAAGTTTAGTTTTAGAACAAAATTGTCAAAAGGCCAATTCAACTAAGCATTGCTATTATTAGAGGATTTTGCTTTTCACAACCTCCAATTTCATATTGGACAGTGAATGAATTTTCACTGGTATCAGATAGTGAGTGATGATCTGTCCAGAGTACCCCTAGGAACTCAGAGATAACTCTCTAGGAGATGAGAAAGCGTTTCTGCTATGATGGGTATGAAGAGATCAGTCCCGGTAGTCTCTTAGGAGAACATGGGAAATCAGTTCTAAATTGTTAATTTCAGGGACTGAGTTTTAAGGCAGTTTTATTTATGACCTGGAAGGAATTGAATTAAATGACTTAGTGTCATAAGGAAAATTTGGTACCTATGGCATGCCTGTCAATTTTGTCTGCTAGGGGTGGGACCTTCATAGCAGGTACATTGGAATGCCATTGTATCTGGATATTGAAAACATTTAAAATGAAATGTGAAAATGTCAGAAATTAACTTTTTGCAGTCGTGTTTATTTTTTTCTTTTTAAAATACAAATTATATCACAACCTTTCATTGTATTAAGAGAATATAGTTGCCTGGTGACATTAACTTGAAAATAAGTGATAATAGCCTCAGTCATGAGAGAATTGCTGGCAATGAAGAGTTATCTAAATAACATGTCAGTATGCTGGTAAATCAGTAGTTCTTGAACTACATAAAATTCATTAAGGAATTTGCTATAAAGATATACCCTGGAACTCAAACCTGGAGATTGATACTTAAGTGTTCTGAGATAAGACACAAAATTTGTATTTATTCTAGTCTCTCTTGGCAATTCTGATCAAATGGTCAGTGGATCAGATTTGGAGAATCTGTCCTTCTCAGCACAAAATGATGTGAAACAAACAATACAGTAAGGCCAAGACAATATGTGGAATGCTCCAAGTAAACTCTTTATCTAGATTTAAGAAGAAAGCTTCCTTGAAGTTAGAAATTAACATATGACAGAGTAAAATAAGCCCCTATTACATCTGTAAACACAGGGAAAGTGTCCTTGGATGTGACATCTGCTTGTTCTGGTCTTTGTGCCTCAGTGTAATGCTAGTGTATAGCCTTCCAAATGTTCTGATAGCTAACTTTCCATCATTTTCTTTCTAAATCAGCTAAGAAAAAGAGAAGAGACTGGAATTAATTGAAACCTTGGAGCACAAAAATAAATAGAAAGAAATGTATAAGAGAAATTCTGTGATAGATGTTCCCTTGGGACTGTTTGAAAACAGTGGCCATCACACTGTAACTATGTAATTGAGAAAATCCTCTTTCTGCAATGCATCCTATAATACAGGAGGAAACAACTTAGGCATGATAAGCACATTTACGAAGAGCATTTACAGGAAAATAGTAGGTCATATCAAAGTCAACACAAGTCACTGAAACCGTATTTTGTATGCACCCCTCGACATTCAGTAACCAATAAAGAACTTTACACTCTGGAATTTCTCTACATATTTATTTGTGAAATGCTGCCAAAAGAAATCATATTGATTTGGTTTCATTGTCCTTGTGAATGTCTCAACTTAATATTTCAAAAGTCCTATAAGTTATTTTCTCAATCGCATAAAAAGTAGACCATAATGTTGAGGATTATGAGAAAACAATATATTGTAACACTTAAATAAAAATGAGGAATTACACAATAAAGAATACTACTTTTTCATTTCAGGAAGGCTGATTCACCAGCATACTATATATGTTTCTGTGATGTAAAAAAAAAAATACATAGCTAAAATGTTTGCAAATAAAACAGTAGCTAATTGTTTAATGAAATTTACTCTTTCTTTCATTGAACACACTTTTTGAGTACTTATAATGTCAGTTGTTGGTGAGTAAGTAATAATACAGGATCCTAGTTTTTGAGTCTTTATCATAAACTCAGACAGGTTAGTAGGCAGATGATGAAAATACAAGTTAAAAAATCACATGATGGGTAGTAAGTACAGGGTCTGACAAACAAAAGGCAAAAAGAATTGAGTCAATCGGTAGGTACTCAGGAAAAGTTGAAATAATAATTAGAAGTGAACTTGAGGCTAAAACAAGAAAGGGGTTGGCAGAAGTTTTAGGAGAGTGTGCTTCTTGCAAAACCATAGATGTGTAAAAGAATAAAGAGCATTCTCTTAAATAAAAGTTTCTAAAATGACTAATGTAAATTGTAAAAGGTATAGCAATAGGAAGGTAAACATGACCTAGTTCATGAATGAACTTGTAGCCCATGTTCAGAAGCTGACAATTTCTCATCAGGTGTACAGTGACCCAACCATCTTCTTACCTGCTGAAGATTGTTGTCCCTTCAAGTATATGATCCCCATATCTTGAGCCAATTTAACTCATATCAGTTACTTTGTCTTTTTGTAATTTTCGTAATAATTCCATTTTGTGAAACATAATAGATTTTACTGAAAATTTGATAGAAACAAGATGAGGTCAGTTCACATAAGTAGCAACATTCTGCTTCTTTGCTTCTCATCTCCATTCCCTCTTCCTCTCCAGATTTGTTTCCTTCTGTTATACAAATTATAACAAGTCCCCCCAGAAACTAGAAACTTGGTAACTAGAAAACTTAGCAAGATATATGATATCAACTGTAATTCATTACATAAACAATATATTTGAGTGACCTCCTCAGAGAATATTTCCTGATCAAATTAATTGTATATTGTCCTTATGAGAACATACACACTATAGAAACTCATTGTGGGAAGTCTACCTTTATCCTGTTACTCTTAGAATTCATATATTAGGATTTGGGTGATTAAAAATTGTTTAGTTAACTGACTATAATTTCTACTTTAAGATAAACTCAAAGTACGCATTTCAAATAGCAATGTATTTTGCTGAATGAATTTTAATTTTGGATCTTGTGGAACATGCTCTTGTCTAAATTTAAAAAAAAAATTCTACCTTGCATCATCTCATAGTATTTTTCTAAACAAATAAACAAAACTCCCATGCAAACAGATACGGGTTCTCAGCCGTGGCATAATATTTACTGTTACCCGAATTTAGAGGCTTGGTTGCTATACTTGTAATTTTTATAATACCTTAAACTATAGCTTTATTACAAGAGTTATTGATAAGGTATATATCATGTTTAAGAAAGGGGTACTCAATAACAGAATCAAGATAATACACCATCTCTGAAAACTGGAACACACACACCATTTTAATGCACACATTTTGGCATAATAAACCAAAAACAACATTGGACACATTACCATGAAAGAACAGTCAGTTTCAAAATATTTTTCATTAAATTAGATTATTGGCTTCCTAATTTACTAGTACAAATATGAGCTGATACAATAACACATTAAGGTTCAGTTATACATAGATACAGGACTATCTTTTTCCTATGTATTTCAGTTCTGCAGTATATTTAACTGTCAGTAAAGGAACAGATTAAAGCTATCATTATTACAGTGGGTTTGAGCCATCTTCAGAGAAGCTAATTATTTAAATTCTAGGTTTCAGTTTTGTGTGTCTGAAAATGGTCATCCATTTTCTGTTTCACCCTCTGAACAGAACTGTTTGAGAGTTTAGCTCAAGTGACTTCACATGTGCTGTGAGTGCCACTTTCTGCAGCAGCTGCACCTCGCTGCTTACAGATGAACTCCTCCTAAATTGTGTTTAAATCTCTAACAATCTCTCATCTGTGGCTTGAATATATTTTAAAACCGTTACACAGAATACAGAGTGCAGTGATACATGCTATTAAATAAAGGTCTGCCTGATTTACACTGGAGTGTATTGCTAGAAAGCAGGAACTAAAGGACAGGCTTTTCAACTTTGGAAATCATCTCAACCTCTGGACATTGAATACAGAGTTGATGCCACAGTAGAGCTTGGTTGTCATGAAATAGCAAAATATTATAAAACCATCCCCTTTTAGAAGAAACTGAGTACATTGAATTCTTATTAATGGACTAAATTAAAAGGCCCATTGCTTTTTAAAAGACTAAAAATATTACTTTAACAAAATGCTTTTTGTGTGAGAATTGTTTTGTTGTAAAAACCATGAAGAACTGGAAAAAAATATAACCTCTCATTGTCATTTTGTGTTACTTTCATTTTCTAGCCTATTATGAAACATTCTGGCATTCTGAAATGGTTTGTCAAAATCTTGAATTTTTTATTTCCCTTTAATCCAAGCAATTCTACTAAGATATGATTCTTTTTCCCTTACTGTTTGGTTCTATATTGATGAGGGCTGAGGATATATTACCCAGGCTCCAGTGTAATGTGGCTTTTATCTAGACATACCAGTGGAGGTATTGACAAAATATTGGAATGTGGGGTGAGAGAGAAGCCATAGTATTACCACCAAAGGGAGAAATGATAGAAAGGACTTCATCAAAATTAAAAGCTTTACTGTTCAAAATACCGTTCAAAAATTACGCTTTCAATAAAGAATGAAAGGATATGTTTCATATTTGTTATAATTCTTTGTCATATGAAGTGGGCAGTGTGGTATGTGGACATGTGGCCAAACTTTCTGGGTGTTTATGGATGAAGTCAACATTTGAGTGGGTAGACTCTTTAATCCAATCAATTGAGGACCTCAATAGAGTAAAAAAAAAAAAAAAAAAAAGGGAACATTTTCTGCTTGACTGATTGAGCCAGAACATTGATTTTTTTTTTCTGCCTTAAGACTCGAGTTGAAAAACCAACTCTTTGTGGGGCTTGAGCCTGAGAAGTTTTTATTGTAATTTATACCATTGACTCTTACTGAAAATTCTTAGACCTTTAGCAAACTCACCCAGAGACAACATATTGGCACTCCTGGGTCTCCATTTTGTCAGCTGTAGACCTAGGGACTTATTACCATATAATCCAATTAAAAGGTGGCAAAAGACAGGTAAAAACATGTTGCTGAAGAGGATATACAAATGTCAAATAAACACTGAAAATAATCGTTTGGGAAATGTGAATTAAAATGAAAATGACAATGAAAGCAAATGAATGAAAGCAAAACTTTAAAAATTTAGATATACTTCACTTACCAGAATGTCTATAACTTAAAAAAAAGATAAAATGACAACTAACACCCTTGAGAATAAAGAACTGGATCTGTCATGCATGCTGGTGGGACTGTTAAAATTATTTTGTGGTTTCTTCAAACCACAGAATATTTAATTACCACATGACCCAAAAGTTGCACTCTAATGCATTTATTTCCCCAAACAGGAAAACTTATTTTCATCTATTTTACACAAAATCTGTATATTACTTCTCATAACAGCCTTTTAAAAAATATTAGCACCAAACTGGAAATAATTCAGTTTTCCTTCAAAAGGTGAATGATAAAATAACCTGTGGCAGATCCATACTATAAAATACTATACAGAAATTTTAAAAAATGCACTATTGATGCCTATAGTAACCTGGAAGATCTCCAGAACATTATAAGTAGGGGAAAAAACAATTTCAAAAGGTTTCATTTTAATGGTACACTTGAAATGATAGAATTTTAGAAATGGACAACAGTTGAGAAAGAAGTGGAAGTGAATATATGAAGGATTCTTTCCAGTATGGAAATGTTGTATATCTTCTAAGCATCAATGTCTATTCCTGATTGTGATATTATATTGTAGTTTTACAAGACATCTCTGTTGGTTAAAACTAGGATAGATGGGATATATCTATGATATTTCTTGTAACTGCATCTGAAACTCAATTACCTCAAATGAAAACTTTAAAAATGATGAAGTACATATAAGTGCAACCATCCGTCTTTTTCCTGACTTACTTTGTTTAGCATTAGCCTCTCCAGATCTGTCTGTATTGTCACAAATGGCTGTAGTTCATCCTTTTTAATAGCTAAGTGTGTATACACACACACCACATATTTCTGACACACTCTGCTGTCCTTGGTCACTTAGGTTGTTTCCATAACTTAGCTTCTTAGTTACAGTAAATAGGGCTGCAATGAACAAAGGAGTGCAAATATCCCTTCAAATAAGTATTTTTGTTGATACCTAGGTATTGAATTGCTGGGTCATGTGGTAGGTCTATTTTTAATGTTTTGAGAAATTTCCATATTGTTTTCCACAAACCAGTCTACATTCTCATAAACAGTGTGCAAGGGTTCCATTTTCCCCTGCCTCTTCACCAACAGTTTTTGTTTCTACAACTTCCGATATGGGCCATTCTCATAGATGTGAGATGATATCTCCTTGTAGATTTTATTTATATTTCCCTGTAGCAAAGGGTAAGACAGAACCAAATAACAAACCTTTGACATCTTACTGCAAAACTGAGACAGGCAGAAGCAGGGTGGGGTAGAGGGCTGTGTATAGAAAGGGAGTGAGAAATGATGGGGGCCTAATGGAATATAGTAGAGTGTTATTGGGGAACTGGTGGTGGACAAGGTGTAAAAACATACATTTGTAGAGATTTGTGTATTTTTTTAATCCATAAAGCAGATAAAATCTATAAACCCACTTTACCTCAATAAAGTAATTGAAAAAAAGTTAAAAGTATTAACTATTGAAATAAAAAAAAGAGACGAGGAAAAATCCTTAATCTCTAACTTGAGGGGAAGTGATAATATACTTATTCAGAAAAAAAATGTACAACTTATATGAAAATATATGTTAGAGTAGATCTTCAGGCACAATTAAAATAATCCCAGGTTCAGATTATTAGAATTCCATCTAGAAACATAAGACATCTGATTTCTACCACTTTTCATTTACTTGATGATTACACTTTTGTGTAATCACAAAAGTGACACATTTATGTGTTTTCTGCTTTTTTCTTTTACTTCTTTTTAAATATTTTCTTAATAATTATTATTTTAACTGAAATATCTAGTCCCATTATATTTGTTCTAATATATTTGAACACAGACTTACCATAACAGTACTTGTTCCCTTGTTACTTGTTCCTTCAGCCTAATTTTCCTGTCTTCTTTAGGATAAATTAATAACTTTTAAGGTCATTCTCCCCTCTCTATCTCATAATGATGCCATCTTTTAGTATCATTAGTTATACTAAAGATTACAATATGAGCAATTAACTTTTCAGATATATCATCCAAAGGTGCTTTATCACATCAGATCATAACAAAGAACTTACAATATCTTAAAACCATTTCCACTTTGTCTTATGTAGTTTTCCTACTGTTAGCTCACTCTTAATGCAAGTTATAGAATAAATTCCAAGGTACGTTATTTTTTTTTAAACAGATCATTATTTTATATTTTAGTATTACCCATTTCTTGCACTAACAGGCTTAATTCTAAAAGCCTGAAGGAGCCACTACACTGAATAAATGAGCTGAGATTCACAGCTTATCCGAAATAATGCAAAGAAAGTAAACATGTGAAGAGGAAATTGGAGGGCAGTAAAAGGTGGGAGAACAAGTACAATAGTATAGAGCTAATGAAAATAGCATCAAAGAGATTGGTATTAAACCAGGATATAGAATGGAAAAATAATGATGGGCATGCCTTAAGCAAACAAAACTAGTTGTACTGAAGATATTATATGAATAATCTAAATGTTATATTTGATGATAAAATTTTCTCCACAGCTATATTTATGTTTTAGCTGATAACATATTAGAAACCTAAATAAATAAACCAAAAAATATAATCGAGAACAGATAATAGAAAGAATGGTTTCATTGATTTAAATATAAATTAGTCATCATCTCTGCTTACACTTGACTTATATTGGAATCACAAAGGTTTCAGAAACCTGAATAATAGTCATTGAAATTTGTTTAAAAGTATTGCTTAAAGTTTGAAGCAAATATTTTTCTGTAAAAATATATTATACGTAACTTGCAAATAATTTAAATTTAAATGCCCTTTAGGAATGTTTTAGAAAATTTTACTAGAGATTTGAAGGTAAAAAAAATGTTTTAAACATCTATTTTTTCATAAATTTTATAAAATATTATGGTCTACCAAAATTCTAATATACTAGAAAACCCCTGTGGAGTACAATAAAAAGATTTCTATGTAGTTCATATGTCTTTTTCTGACTAATGGAAAATAAATGAAATGATGAAAAAGTCGCATTAGAGTCAGTCACACATCATAAATTGCCTTTCTTAGTGTGTCACTGTATAAAATGACTTGATGTGCCCCAGGGGAGAATTCCATTAGAACACATACCCTTTTCATTCAGAATCTTAGCTTCATAAAGTAGAAAAGATAGAAAAGTGTAGTAACCCCTATTTGAACAGCTTGATGTTATAATTGATGTACCCAACTATAGTTGGAATCAGTGAAATTTATAAAAAAAAGTCCCTTCTATTACAATCTCTGTGTAACAAAAAGATTAATAGATTTCTGAGTTCCTGTTTTCTTTTTTAAATACCTTAAAAATATCCATCACTTACCTTAAAAGCCATATAAATTCTGTGGTAAAATAATCGTAACAATATTTGGGCACACAGACCATAAAAATTAAATTTTCCATAAACTTAACTTGTGATTAGTATTCATTAATGGGCTCAATTTTACTGTCTTTTTAAAATAATGGCCTATCTAAAATCATACTAAATATTAATAAATCATGCATTAAACAGTGTGTTTACAATTTTAAATCATTCTCAGTCATACATACACAACTTTAAAATCCTTTCAGATGAAAAGAATAAAAATACATAATTGCTTTCATACTACCTGCTACATAATGTTGAAAACCCATTTAACAAAATCTCCTTTCAACTTGGAAAAATGATATACACTGGTTTGTATGCCATCCAGCTCTGGTGAGCACCATTCATATAGAATATAACTTTCATGATCAGGGCCACATTTCACAGCTTTAGTTTTTTTTCAATTATTTTTGTTATAATGATTATAATATTTCATACTGATAGCAATGACATGATGATGATACATGTAATAGGATTTTAAAATATGTGTCTAAACATGCAGCAGTAAATTTTTATCTCAGATTCTTTTTTTTTTAAGATTTATTTATTTATACATACAAGCTGGGGTACAGACCAGAGGCATAGGGTGGTGAAAGGCTTCACCAGAGACAGAGTGGGGAGCAGAACAGGCAGATCAGAAATACACTGCTGAGGGGAGAAGCGGGCGAGGCAGGAGAGGTCTGCCTCACCATGTGGGATTCTCCTGGGCTGGGCATCAAACTCACATCGCTGCTGCCGACAGCTCCACAGCTCAGCGCTCAACTGCTGCGCCACCAGGGAGGCCCTTTATCTCAGATTCTAAGTGCAGCATTTGTCATTGTTTGATCCTTTCTCTCAAAAGTATGTGTGGAGTTTCACTTTATTTGAAGCTACTTATTAAGCTACCCATAAATTACTACTATTGCTTAGAAATAAAAAAATAAGCATTCTTTAACTGAAAGATACAAAAATAAGGATATTACATAAGTAATGTAAGAATACATTTTCACTACTCATTATTTTATACTATCCTTTCATTGAGGTAACATTGATTTACAGCACTGTATATTATTCAGAGGTATAGATTCATGCCTATTCAGGTATATGCTACCACATCACATTCACCATCAACGAAACTGTAATTCTCCATCATAGTCCATTGTGTCCCCTCCCCTCTTTGCTCCCCATCCTCGTCCTCCCACCTGGTAGCCTCAGTTCTACAATCAGATTTCTAGGTTTTGTTTTGGTTTAGTTTTATCTGTTACTTTGTTTTATTTCACTATATCCAAATATGAATGGAATTATCTTGTGTTTGTCTTTCTGCTTCTGACATTTCACTTAGCATAATCCCCTCCAGCTCCATTCATGTTGTTGCAAATGGTAAATTTTGTCTTTTTTTTTTAACATAGTGGGTTAGTATTTAGCTGTGTATATGTACTTGGTGAAGTGCCTCTTTAGTTCTTCTGCCCATTTTTTATTGGGTTATTTATTATTTTTTGATTGGGTGCTTATTTATTTTTATTTTGTTATATTGAGTTATATGAGTTCTGTGTGATCTGCTACTAACACCTTGTCAGATGTAAGACATACAAGTATTTTTTCCTAGTCAGTAGTGTCTTTTCATTTAAATTTATAATTTCTTTCATTGTGAAATATGTTTTAGTTTGATTTAGACCCATTTCTTTATTTTTGCTTTTGTTTCCCTTGATGTTGGAGTCAAGTCCCCAAAGACATCACTGAAGCCAATGTCTCTGAACATTTTGTCTATGTTTTTTTCTATGTACTTTATGGTTCTAGGTCTTACATTCAAGTCTTCAGTCCATTTAGAGTTAATTTTTGTGTGTTGTGTGAAATGGTCTAATTTCATTGTTTTGCATGTGCTGTCCAGTTTTCCCAAAACTGTGGAAGAGCCTCTCCTTTTCTCCATTGTGTACTGTTAGCTTCTTTGTCATAGACTGTGTGGGTTTATTGCTGGCCTGTCAATTCTGTTCCACTGGTCTGTGTATCTTTTAATGTTTCTCTTCCCATACTATACCATTTGGGTTACAATACCCTTGTAGTATAGCTTGAGGTCTAGGAGTGTGATACTTCCAGTCATCATTTTTGTCAAGATTGCTTTAGCTATTGTGATTCCATATGAATGTCAGTAATGTTTTTTTTTTCTATTTTCAGAGAAATGTCATTGAAATTTTGTAAGAATTACTTTGAATCTGTATATTGCTTTGGATAAAAAGGTCATTTTAATAATGTCCATTCTTCCAACACAAGCAGGAAATATCTTCCTATTTCTGTATCTCTTCTATTTCTTTTAACAGCGTGTAATAGTTTTTTGTTATACCTGTCTTTTATCTCTTTTGTTAAGTTTATTACTAAGTACTTAATTCTTTTTGAAGTGATTATAAATGGAGTTGTTTTCTTGATTTATTTTCTCTTTAGGTCACTGTAATAGGAACACAGCTGATTTTTATTTATTGATTTTGTAACCAGTCACTTCACTGTACTGGCTTATTGTTTCTAATAGTTTTTAATAGTGTCTTTAGGGTTCTAAGTATATTCTCATATCGTCAACAAATTGTGGTCATTTTATTTCCACTTTACCAACTTGGATTCCTTTAATATCTTTGTTTTGCGTAATTGCTCTGGCTAAAACTCCAATACTATGTTGACTAGCAATGGTAAGGTTGGGCATCCGTCTCTTGTACTTACTCTTTAAGGAAAAGCTTTCAGTTTTTCACTGTTGTGTATGATATTGACTGTGGGGTTGTCAAATCTGACCTTTCTTAGTTAAGGAATGTTCCTTCATTTTTCCAGTTTTTTTTAAGTTAAGTCATTGTGCTGATTTCTATGTCTACACCGTATTTACTCTATTTTTATAGAACTTCAAATTCTTTTAAAAATACCCTTTCAATATCTATTCTATTCCACTTATATCACCTTTATCTGCTCTTTAGTGACAATTTTCATAACATGAATATTTGATTTACTAAGTTTTGTTCACCACAGATATTCTGATTTTATTGTACAAGTACATTTTAACACAGAAATTTCCCTGAACTACTTGGAATAATCTCTTCCTCTGTGTTTCCTTAAACACACAATAGATAAAGATGAGGAATTAATTTAATCATATATTGTTTTTAAAACAAAGTATTAAAATATTTTAGACTTTGCTGAATATCATTCCATAGACAAATGCCATTACTTATAAGATGTTCCAGTGTATCAACGCTAACAAGAAATTTGTTCATATATTAGTACCCTGAAGTGTAGGAAAATTTGAACAAATTGAGCGAATTACGAATAGAACAAATCTATTTTCAGCCACTCTGATAAAAAAAATTGAGACAGCAATCAGTTGAGTTATAGAAAGTAGAATGACACTTTTTATTTAAAATAGTAATGAAAATAATGTTTAATACACTATTAATCACAGAAATTTTGAGTTCTTTCTTTTTTCTTTTTACTGTAATAAATTTTTTTGGAAACACTAATTTATTTTCTTAGAAATAATTTCTATAAAATAATCAAAAGAGTATGGCTTTCAAAAAAGTTCATATTCTTAATGAAATTACTTGAAATGTAAATTAAAATAAATAATACTATTGTTCTTTCATGTGTTATACTTTTCTTTATTAATGATTCATGCTTTATGTATGTATGTATGTTTCATGCTTTATGTATGTATGTATGTAATGACACTTTTGGAGAGTTGCAGGTATGTCCATTACTACTTTCTTCTGCTCTTTAAGTAATTGGTAGTACTTTCTTCTTTGTTTCTCTGATTTGAAAAATACAAAAAATGCATGCAGTAGGCCTAATTTCCACATGTCCACTAGCAGTTCCCTCTGGTAACCAAAAATTGTGCTTTATCTTTTAAACTAAATTTGTATTCCCTGTTCTGTCAGGAAATACTTGAATGTATCAAGGTTTAATATTCAATTAAATATTCAAAAGTATTTCAACTAAAGCCAGACTGAAAGACTGACATTTCTGGTTTCCTAGTAGCTGTTGCATTTCATTTGAAAATTTGGTAGTTAATATAAAAGAAGAGATTATAATATAATATGGCATAGTGCAAATTATAAAATAATGTAAACAGAACAACAGATCAGATTTTTTAAAAGGAAACCCCTTGTAAGCATGTAATTATTTATGAATGAAAATAATTACCTACATTCTGTATGTTATGTATGTCTCCACTTACCTATATCCAAGAATTAAGAAAAAGGCAAGTTTACAAATGAGAAGGAAAGGATTGGCAGCTGGAGTGTAACCCATCTTCTTTATTTTGATAATGCTTGAGGAAAAAGGGAAATGAGCCAAATGATTTTGTCAGAATTATTTGTAAGGATGTTAATCAATTGTCTTGATAGTTTCTAATTTAGAAAGATAATGGCAAATCTTATTTTATGCAATGATTTTTTGCAAGGTGGTCCTGTATTGTCTGGGCAGTTTATGATAAACAAAACCGGACTTTATGTATTGATATGCTGGATCATTGAGCACCAACTGTCCACATCCCTCACCTATTCCAAATCCAATGGCATCACACTGATAGCTTAAGTTTCAGCCATCCTGTATGCATATCACAAAATTAGCATATGCTATAAGTCAGTGCTTTTGTACCATACATCCCATTGGAGAGTAAACTGCTAGGCACAAAACAGCATGGCATTTCCATCTCCCTTATATTTAGTTTTATTGCTAAAATATCCCTATCTTTATAAAGATCCTTCCCTCTTTTTATCTGAAATAAAATATGCATCTTCCTTTAAATCATTGTTTCTTATGTGACATCTAAAAAATTTGTTATCTTCCTGTAGCCCATGCATCTAATCCCTGCTGATCAGGGCATGCTGAAAAATGTCAGAGTTATCTGTATAATTACTGAAGTAGAAAATGCAGACATTTCAAGACCAGATTAGTTCCTGTCTGCAAAATGATTCCCACATGGATGTCTTGGTTGCCTGCTCTTTTGGTGCAGGAAATAGCAAGAAGTGTTAGGGCAGCCATATTGATGGTTTCCATATTACATCACAGTTTACCTGTGACACATGTCAGAGACTAACTAATAGCATCCTTCTCACACTCTTCCAAAAAATTGAAAAAGAGGTAATACTTCAAAAATTTAATGAGGTCAGCATGCTCTGATACCAAGTAAGCAGTTAAGTAGTTCTGTAGCTACCTACTAAATGCTCAAACAATTTAAACATCTGTGAATCAGCTAAATCTTGAGAAATTTTTTATGTTATTAAGTCCTGTCAATATTTGTATAATGTAAACTTTGGCATGGAACAGAGAACTTAATTGTCCCAGATTTCTCAACATCCATATTATAAGATTGGTCCATTTTGTACTTATTCCACAAGTACAAAGGGTTTCTCTTAGGAAATATGTATTGTCTTTTCTCCTGCTTTTTACTTACCTTTGACCTGAACAGCTCATCATGTTATCAGAACTCAACGGTGCCTGTATCAGTGCCAAAACAGTGGCTCTGAAGGAAATTATGAAAATCACCTAACTTTTTACAAAATTTGCTGAAGAAGATAGTGTGTTATTTCAAATTAGGGCTGCTGGTGATATCTATTGTAATAGCAACTTATTACAGATTTACTACTTGAATCAATTTTCACAGAATAGGTAATATTACAATTAATCCTTAATGCGTAAAGAGAATACCCATACACCTTGTAAAAGTGGAAATATCCTGCTATGGCAAGGAGATAAAAATTAAATATACTCACCATGTATTGAAGGAAATGTACACATTGGTAAACAATAAGGATTTTGTTCATTTATTCACTCACGAAATATTTGTAGTTAATATTATAAATGCATAATTTATGTTCTCTGTGGATGGTAAAAGAATGAACACTGAATGAAGAATGAATCAATTATTGTATGATCTGAGACAGAAGAAAAGGAATGGTTAGGGAAAGAAAAAAATCAAGTATATGACATAGAATGGGGTCAGTAATTATTCACTATAGGCCAAATCTAGATCACTGCCTGTCTTATAAATAAAGTTTCATTGGTACACAATCACATCCACTCACTTTCCTATTGTCTATGACTGCTTGCATGTGACAGAGGCATAGTTGAACAGCTTTGACAAAGCCTAAGATATTTCAGATCTGGTCTTTTCCATTATTTACTGATTCTGGAATAAAATATAAACAGTTTACAGCAGATCAAAATTGTGAGTGATAATGGAAGCCCAAGGAATATTAATTTTAATCAGTGGATAAATAAATCACTGAAAGTTTTAAACAGTGTATCAGTTTCCTGTGGCCACTGTAATTAATTACCACAGATTTGGTGGCTTAAAACAACAGAAAATTTTTTTCTCATATTTCTGGAGGCCAGAAGTCCAAAAATTACTGAGCAAAAGTCAAGACTTCGCTTTCTCCAGAAGCACTAGGGGAGGATCCACCCTTGCCTTTTCCACCTCCTTGTGACTGCCAGCGTTTCTGAGACTAGGCCACATCATTCGCGTCTACAAGGCAGAACCTTGTAGTATCTTTCTCCTTCAACTTCACATCACCTGAGTGTGTGTGTGTGTGTGTGTGTGTGTGTGTGTGTGTGTGAGAGAGAGAGAGAGAGAGAGAGAAAGAGGGAAGGAGGGAAGGAGGGAGGGGAGAAGGGGGGAGAGAGAAAGAAAGAGAAATCACTGGCTCCCTTTTATAAGTATGCATGTCATAACCAGGGATAATCACCCCATCTTTAGACCCTTAACCATATCTTGAAAGCTTTGCCAAACTGATAGCATTCTCTAACCACATGGGTTTAGAACTTGGATGCATTCTTTTTATTGGGGGGATCATCTTTAGTATACTACATTCAGTATCTTGAGAAAAAGTTTGAGATCCATAATTTTAATCTGATCTTCATTATATCAGAAAGATACAGGTAGAATTCTTAGTGGAATCTGTGACTTAGAGAATTTATTTTTTATTTATTTATTTTTTTGACTTAGAGAATTTAAATGTTGCCCCGTTAGTTCTCAAGTCCAGACACAAATTTTCTATTTCAGAAACAAAAATATTTGATGGTGTTATTTCTTTTTCTAATCTACTGCTATTCTCTGATAAAGATTAGTCCTATGATAACTGTCTGATTGAGAAATGAAAGACTCACCTAAATCTGGACCTGATTTAGATGCCAAATTCTTGCATTTGGACTTGGAGCTGATATATATAAGGACTAAGACATTTGGGTACATTGGAGGATGTATGCACTTTGCATGTGGGAACGATATGGCCCAGAGGACAGACTGTGGTAGACGGTTTCCATAATGAGCCCCTGTGATCGCCTTTTATTTTTGTTTTTGCACCCTGCATAGTCCCCCCTTGATTGTACTGGGGTTGCTTTATATGAACAATAAATATCTTGTCAGAATTGATGTATGTCACTTCCAAGATTGTTACTAGAAAACTGTGACTCTGTCTTGTGCCTCCCTCTCTCTCACATCCCTGGGTCTCTCTCTCTGGGTGAAAAAAACTGCTTTTCCAAAAAACCCCTTGGGGAGACCCAACTGTCAGGAAATTGAAGCCCGAGGCCTACAGCCAGTGAGGAAATGAAGTCTGCCAACAATTGCATGAGTGAGCTTGGGAGTAAATTTTTCTGTCCCAGTTGAGTTTTCAGATGTCTGCAGGCCTGGCCAACAGCTTAGTGGCAACCCCTTGAGAGCATAGCTAAGCTACTCCGAGGTAACAAACCCTTAGAAAATGATGAGTAGGGTAATAACTGCTTGTTGTTTTCAACTCCCAAGACTCAGTGTAATTTTATTATGTGATGCTATGCAGCTAAAAGTTGGGAGAGGGCCTGTTGCTGTTTCCCTATAGTTGTTTTTCATGGTGAGACTTTTGAAAAAGATTTTTTTGGCATCAAAAGTGAGATGCCCAAATAAAATTTTAACAAAAGATTTAGTTACTAAATTTAGACTGTATATATAACGTAGAACTCCCACAAATGCTGTATCATCAAAGTCAAAATACATAACAACAAAGCAGACAGAAAACAATTGTACTTATTCCACAAAGTGTCAATTTTAATAATATGAGATTGAGGCATAAGAAATTTCTATTATTACAAATTAAAGAATTAAATATCAATAATAAATATCAATAAATATATTTACATATATATCTATTTTCTCGTACAAATCACTATGGCAAACTTCAGTGATACAGCAGGGGAAATAAAAGGATTCTTAGTAGTACTTTAATTAAAAATCATTCTTAGCACACAATAAGATGATCAAGTTCAATCAGAATGAGAGAAAAGCAAATTAGAGGTAGAATTTTCACCTCGTTGGACTCACAAATTTGGTGGTTTGTTCTGTTCTTCAGTTACTTTCACATGTTGGTGGAAATGAAATTAGAACTGGACATTCATTAAGAATTGGTATCAAAACTAGAGTGTAACTTTTTAGACATTCCATAATTAATTTTCTGCAGGTATCATTGAAAGTCATCAAAATAACAAATATGTAAATTTATTCATAGTGTATCTATCTTCTCAAGAAAAAAAATGGAATGGAAACAATATAATGACTTAAACTCTGTGAATCTCACCACACCCATGAAATACCTCCATTACCATTAAAGCAAATAAGGAAACAGCATATGTAAAAAAAAGAGTATTTATGCTTAATACTCTCTTTTGTATATCTTAGTGTAGAAAGATATACAAAAGAGAGTATTAAGCATAAATATTGCGTGTAGAACAATAGCTACAGCACTATATAATTTTCCAAATCAATGTTAACAAGTATATATGTAAATATATGTATAGGAATAATAAACTTGTATAATACATGGTGTAGAGTTCGAAGTATAGAAAGGTGATATCATGAGCTGTCTCTTAGAAGGATGGGTGATTTAGAGACTCTAATCGAAATATCTTTCAGTACATGTGAGTTTTGTACAATGGCCATGAACTATCAAAACTTGAATAAGTATTTGAAACTAAGAATATGTAGAGTTTGAATTATTATATCAAATGTATATAATGCTCAACTGCTAAGTAAGCAAGGGGTTTCATATTTTAAAAACTGTTCCTGAAAATTTTTATCAAAAAAGAACATTTTATGTATCCACTAAAGTATAAGTCAAATAATTCTCTTCAGTGCAAGAGAGATGAGTATGTGACCCATAAAGAACATTTTTCATATGAAAATTTAATTTTCAAAATTAGTATAATTTTTAATTTTTAAAAGGAAAATGTATAACTGTTTAGATTACTTATTAATGAAAGAAAGTAGTCTGATCCTTATTTAACTTTGAGAAGCTATGTGTTATTATCAGCTAATTTTTCAGTGAGCAAAAGTGTCAAAAATTGAAAAGAAAGAAAGAAGGGGTGGAAATGAGAATTTACTTGTTAAACGTGGCTGTCAACCTAGTTCACTTAATGCCATAACAGACTATTATAATCTCCTGGGATGTTAATTAATTTGAACATTTTACACTAGCCTTTTAAACTGAACATTTTAAAAACCCATTTTAGTGACTTCAATGTCAGACGTGTCACTAATACATTTAGCTGGCATTAGTGTAGTATAATAAACTAAGATATTTTGAAAATTAATTCTGTAAATTTTGTTTCCTAGAAACCAAAAAAATAGAAGAAAAATATATAGGAGTTATAGCTATTTAAAGAAATTCAGAGATGTTTCTTTAAAAGAATATCTCCAGAGATGTTTCTGTTTGTAACACTGCTAAGTATTCCATTGACGTTATTATGTAGAAAATTTAGAATGTCCAATTATGGAAGCCTGAAACTGTATTAGAGCGTATTCAATGCAGTTACTAATACAAGAGTCATGAAATGAATTATAAGTTTAACTACCTTTTGATCAGTGAAATTGAAAAAAGAAAACAGTGATAAAAGGTGAGTAAATTCAGTTTACTAAGACAAACTAGGAAAATAGCATACCAGATTATCAAATGATGACAAATAATGGCAAATGGAATTGAAAAATATTTATATGAAGGATATAATCTCTCTCTCTTTCTCATCAAAATTATAGTGCCTCACATTTTTTTTTTGCATTCTCCTTATTGATGTCTTTACTTAGTCTCTCCAATCATATATCTTTTGAGCTATAATTAAAAAAATGAGTACATAATGCAGCTATTCACCTGGCTCTTTTCACCATAGTTCCAAAGAGCTAATTGAGTGTGACACCCCTTTCTGCTTGGAAGAAACTGCCAGCTGTCAGTGTGATTTCACTCCTTATAAAATTGTCATTTGGTTGTAGCTGTCTATTTCAGGAAAATACCCTGCCTTGCAGAGAGTCAAGCCAGAAAATCATTTTGATAATAGATCTAAAGATTTGTGGTATCTCCTTGAATGCGTGAGGTCTGGCATGATTATACCAAACCATAGTTCCTAAAGAAAAGGTATATACATAGGGATCCTATTTTGAGAGTTGTAATATTATATGTTAGTTTTCCATACAGTAAAGCAATGACCCTTGAAACACATTTCACAAATCAGAGGTGTCAGCATAGCATCTATAGGGAACTTGCTAGAAATAAAAATTATTGGAGCCTGCCCTACTCAAACTAAATCAGAACTTCTGGAGACGAGACTCACCAATCTGGTTGTAATAAATTCTCTAAGGTGTTCAGATTCATGCTTCAGTTTTGAGGGGAAAAATGTTTAAAAGAAATAACCTTGGATAGTGGGGAATACCAAAGCTTTACAATGGGAAATGTCTAATTGTGAATACTTGCTCCCCTAAATGAAGCAGTTGATTATTCTTTAATACCTGGCCTCTGAGTACAAAACCAACTGTGTTCAAATTGTGTCTCTACCAGTTACCAGTTATTAGAACTTAGAGGAGATACTTATTTTATCCTCTGTAATGAATGAATGGTAGCCTTAACTGGTTATTTAATAAGAGCTAGTATATTCTAGTTATTGTATTTTGGTTTCCATGTAATTGATGTATATGTTCTGTTAGGCAAAATGCTTATCTTCTGTGTACTATTCTCATTTGAAAAAAATAGAAACAATGCCCATTTATACCAACTACTATACAAATAAAATCTGAAAATGTTTATTGAAGAATCTAAGACTGTGGTCCAGGATATGCTGTATAATAATTCAGGTACCTTTCTATTTGAAGTCATAAACTTTCAACTTGCTTTCACATTTGGATACTTTCATTGATAAATATTTATTCCCATTGTTTACTTTTTTCCTTGTTTAAAGCTAGTTTCTGTATTACATTTTTCACTTAGCTATGCAGTAGATCTCTCAAAATGACTTATGCCCCTAGCAGAACTCCTGATTTGCATTCTGCTTCTCCTCCACCAACCGAAACTGCCCCTCTCCCAAACTATCGATACATTATCTCAGAAAATGACATTTTTTCTGCTGACTCACATCAGAACACTGAATCATCCTTGATTCTTCTCTTTCTTTTTTTCTCACATTGTATGTGTGTTCTCTCAGATTTTTGTTTTTCTCTAGCTTCAAAATAAATCCAGAGCCAGGGCACATCTCTGGTTTCCACTCCCTCTCATCTGTTTGTTTAATGGCTATTTAACTCATGTGCATGTTCAGGCCCTGTCCCACCCTTGATCATTTCTCAACACAGAAACCAGAATGATTGTCCTGCTCAGTCAGGTCCTGTCTCTTCTCTCTTGAAACCAATTGCTTCCCAACTTTCTCAGAAAACGTCACAGCTTCCACATAAATATTTCTCAAACTGTAGTCACAAGGGACCATTTCTTCTTCCCAACTTTGCACAGGTCAACACTGTCATAAAAACAACAAAAATGAATTAACAGTAACCATTTAAAAAAAACATGCAAAGTTCAAAGAGTGGTCACATGCTTCAATGTCTTGGTAATGCCAAATAGCCATAAGATTGTATAAACACTTGTCTCCATATTATATTTACCTTAGCAATAGTTCATGAATCGCTTTTGTACAAACCTGTCCATACTCTCTTAATTATTTGGCATCATCCCCTACAGCTCTCCCTCTTGATCAGTCTTCTAACTGTACTGTCTGTATCTCCCTAGAAAAGATAACCACATTTCAACTCAGAGCTTTCCTTCATGTCTCTTTTTGCCAAAATCTTCTCCCTGATACTTGTATATATAGGTCTTCACTGGCTTTACTCAAATACCCATTCCTTATTAAGGCCTTTTTCTGACTGCCACCTCACACAATCCTTGTCTTTATTTTGTTTCTTTCCCCTTAGTGTATTATACGTCATGTTTTGACCTACTTCGTTATCTAATGCCTGTTTTAGTTATGTTATTTTTTGTCTGTCTTATCAACTTGAATGTCATCTCCACACAAGGTAGAGTTTAGAGTCTACAGAGTTGTTCGCTGCTGTATACACAGAAGCTAGAACAGTGCTTAATACATGGTAAGCACTGAGTAAATCCTTGAATAGATGAAGGAATGAATCAGTGAATATTTGAATAGTATGCAGATCATTAATATGTCCATGAAATTACAGTAGTTATTCTACCTTAGTAAAAAGCATACATGATAAGTGAATGAAAGTAGTACATAATGCTGCTAAGGCTCATTGATAATCTTATATAATTCCCCAAATTGCCAAAGAACATGGTATTTCTAAATTACTGAAATAATATACATTACACTAAAAAAGACTGGTAAAATTTAATAAATAAATACCCTTCAGGAAATGTTAGCTGACTAGTTTTCAGGAGTGATGTAATTTTTAGTTTTGAGTGATGTTAACTAGTCATTTAAATTTTGTTCGCTCTTAAATAGAATTCCTTTATACTTCATTAGGGAATCACAGTAGCTTTATTATACTGGTTTGCTACTACAGAAGTTGCCAGGAGAAAAGTTAAATAAAAATTAACTGAACAAACAAAACTCTCAGCCTGAGTATCCCAGTCCTTTCACTCTTCAAAACCCAATACTCTGATTATAAAAACTCAAGATATATTCCAAAGATTTTTCAAAACATATTTTTCATGGTACCATTTTAGAAAGGGAGCTTTTACAGTCTGACTAATCATACTATCATTTGTGCTTATGTCAGTATTTGAAATGAAACTTTGGTGCTAAAATCCTAAAAGTGGCCAAACTAATTTAAAGTTCGCATTATAACGGGCTGTTGCTACCAGGAGGCAGAGAAGATACCACTGTGGCAGCGATGTGGAGAGGATTGCCCATGTTCAAACCTGATAGTACAGAGCTACCTCACCTTTGCTGTGTACTGACTAATTAACATATTTATTACATAGCCACAAACAATAAGGTGAATTTATTTTCAGTCATTTGAACCACTCATTTCAATGAAAGGTGGATATATTTTTATAAGTACAGATATACCAATTTCTGTAAGTATGGAAATTGAAAACCAGTATATTATTGCCATTTATTTTTTTTAAATGTATATATTTTTATTGTTATTTATATCTTTTACATTTTATACTCCCCTTGGGTAACCCACCACCAATTCACCCGTGATCCATCTCCATGGTCCCTTGTGTTCTTTTCTACTCCATTTTGTGCCCTTACACTCCGCCCCCCCCCCCCCCCCCCCCCCCCCCCCCCGTTGAGTGAGGAGTGTCTCTCTCCTATTTGGTTTCCTTATAGTCCTGTTATAAGTGAAACCATTCGATATTTTTTTTCTTTCTTTCTGGCCTATTTCACTGAGTATGATTCCCTCTAATTCCATCCATATCACTGCAAATTGCATGTGTTTATCTTCTTTGAATGCTGAATAGTATTCCATTGTGTATATGTACCACTTAATTATTAAATCTACTTTGTTTATGCACAGAAGACTAATTGAAGTTTATGTCTATCTTTTTCTCAAGCTTCCATGGTAGAAATTTATGAAAACGTATAGAAATAGCAATAGGAAATTAGAAGGTAGTGGTGAAGAAAGGACTTAGAAAAGGTGGAAATGAATAGTAATAATATTCCCTCAATATTTATGTTCCCGGACTCTGGTCTCAGTTTCCCTCAGCCAATAAAAGAAAACAGAGTTTGAGGGAAGGAAAGTAGTTTAATTTGCCAATAAACTGAGGAGGGCACAGCAGACTTGTGTCTGAAAGCCCACCGTCCTGCTCTTTGTCAGAGTGCAGGGTATTTATCCAAAGGAGTAAACAAGGGGAGATGGGCAAGGTTGGCATGTCTTTTTGATGCACGCATCTGGAGATTTCTGGGGACATTGGCAAGGGTTGGCACCACCTTGCTTTTAACCCCCTGTGGTTAATTTCCACTTAGGAAGTTAAGGAATGTTCTCCTTAGGAATGTTCTTTCTTTCCTTAGAATGTGAGAAGACAAGGTTGTTAAAGAAGGAGGGAAAATGCAAGAGTTAGGAATGCTTAGCTGGTGGGGCAGGAAGAGACACATGTCTTTTTATCACTGTATCATTTACCTAATCAAAAGTGTGTACTATATGTATATATATATACATATATGTGTGTACATATACATCAGTATATACATCTGAAGCATAATACCATTTAAATATCCCATACTTTATTATAGTGCACATTACTTAGATTCCTCTCATGAAATTACTAAATATTTGCTATTTTAATATTTACTATTATATAGAGGAGGTGCATACTATTCTATTATTACAGAATTCATAATGGTTTTATATTGCTTTATTTCTCAAATTCAGGGAAAATTAATTTTCTTGAAAGGTTTATTATTGTGTATTCATTATGAATGACAAGACAGTGACACTATCAGTGCTATAATGGCTATATTTTTCTAAGAAAATAAAGTCACTATTACTGGTGAAATTGTGAATTTACCATGAAAAATACTAAATGCATAGTATATAATTCAATAACTCATATAATATTCCTTGCAGAGACTGAGGAAAGCAGACCGTGGTAAAGATCTCTAACTAAACCATGTGATAAACTGGCACAAAACATAGCTTCCACAAATAGAACCATAGTTTTAAAAAGTCCATTGAAAAGATAAATTATCTTTTTTCCCCTAAACATCATCATCATTCTTGGAATAGTGTTTTACTCCTTCTGCAAAATTAGACCCAATAATTAAACATTAATAGAACAAAAATACCAGTTTTTGAGTTCTCATTTTGCATTCCAGAAGCATTCTATCCAGAGCTAAAGAGAAGAATCACAATTCCCAGTGAAAGACACATCCTCTTCAGCAGTAGACCAAAATTATTTTTTGAGAACAATATAATTTAGTTTCTATAAGCACTGGCGCAACCAAGAATATTAAGATAATCAGTGAGCAGTGTGCTGCCGATTGTCGTCCATTTTGTCAAGTCTCCTAATAGAATAATGTTTATTCAGTGTTCTTTCATAAAAAGCCTCTTTCTATGCTTCTTTGATTCCTCTAACCGAGAGTTGCAAGTTCAGCAGAGGGTTGCTGCAAAATATGCTATTTATTTGGAGAAAATGGTCACACCAAATAAAACAGCATATCTAAACATTGAATCTAAAAATGGACATGATAACAAATTTTTTAAGATACTATGTTGGAGAATCAACTCAATAACAATTAGTAATAAAAAAACCTATTATATAAAACTCAAGATTTATAGGAAGTTATCAATCGATCACATATAAAATATATATAATAATGTAAAATCATAATCTTTGAAACCTAATTTAGAAGATGTTAACAAAAATAGTTTACTTGAAAATATGAAAGTGTCCAAGATAAGCCTTATAGAGCAGATCACTGTCAGGTTTTATGGCTAATATGTTAAGCGTGATTTAAGATCTTCCTTCCTTCCTTGATGTGTTAATCAGTTTGGGCTGTTATAACAACAAAAAGAAATTGTAGATTGGATATTTAAACAGCAGAAATATGTTTCTCAAAAACTGGAGGCTAGTAAGGCCCAGCTCAGAGTTAAATTGGTGAGGTTCTGCTGAGAGCTTTTTTCATCCTTCCAGATGCTGTCTTCTTCCTCTGTTCTCACATGACAGAGGATGTAGAGGGATCCTTGTTCATCACTGGTTTTATCAGTGTATTAAGCCCATCATAGGAACTCCACACTCCTGAGCTAATTTAATTCTCATTGAAAAATCGGATTTCAACATATGAATCTTGAGGAAATATACACATTTATTCCTCAGCACTTGAAGTCTATTCCTCACATCTATTATTCAGTACTTTTATCAGAATAAAGTTAATACAGCTTAGAGGCTTTTACACATTTTCTATGCTAATTCTTGTACACACATGTGGCATGGACTGAGTGAGTGTGACCCCCTCAAAATTCATATGTTAACCCTTAATCCCTAATGTGATGGTAATATGGAATATATATATAATAGAATTTATATGTACCATTATATTTGTCATATTATATAATAGTTAAATTTTCTGCTCCTCTGAAACAATTTATATTTCTTCTATCTATACACCTCTTTGGCATGACTCTTAATTTCAACCTTTATATTTCTTCATTTCATAAGTTACTTTGTTCTGTAGTTATCCCAAGTTCATCCCACAAATCACTATCTTGTCCTCATCAAACAATTCTTGCTTATTGTAAATAGCATGTGTGAAGGTAAAAAACTTCATTGTAAAATTATTATCCTTTTTATTCCATGGTATGTATTTCCTATTCTAACATTTTGGAAATTATGATGTACTTTAAAATCAAAGTAAAAAATCTGGGCCAGCAGCCATAGGAGTAACTGGGTGCATTTAGCATTGTCTGAAAATTTAAATTTAACCAATTCTAAAAGGGATGTAAATATCACCTCAGTTAAATTTTCACACTGGTGTTTTCTCTCTTGTTTAAACTTTCCCTCATCGGGCAATGCAAGTAAAGGAAGAAAAGATAACTAAGACTTAGGACAGAAAATGTCAGTGGTTTGCAAGACTGAGATGAATCTTGTGGGAGATTTTTAGTAGGAGTCCTGCTTTCTATTTTCAAAAACTTTCTAGTGATATTTTTAGCTAGGATTGAGTAAATTATTAATGTTTTTATTGTTTATGGCAATAACTATACACACATACACACTGATTGATACAAAGATATATGTAAAAATTATACATACAGCTTTTTAATAGTTTTAATCAATAAGACCTATATTTACATAAAGGACTTATACAAAGAAAACTACAAAACTCTGTTGAAAGAAATAGAAGAAGACACAAGAAGATGGAAAGGCATACCCTGATCATGGATTGGAAGGATTAACATTATCAAAATGGCAATCCTACCAAAAGCAATTTACAGATTCAATGCTATTCCAATAAAAATCTCAATGACATTCTTCAAAGAAATAGATCGACTACTGATGAAATTCATATGGAACCACAAAAAACCTCACATAGCTAAAGCCCTCCTAACTAAAAAGAAAGAAAATGGAGGAATTT
>PVIJ01008064.1:0-77191 GCA_004024925.1 Scalopus aquaticus | reverse complement strand
TAGCAGTCTGAGGAATCGCCATACAGCCTTCCATAGTGGTTGGACCAGTTCACATTCCCACCAGCAGTGTAGAAGAGTTCCTTTTTCTCCACATCCTTTCCAGCATTTGTTATTGCCTGCATTTTTAATGTGTGCCATCCTCACAGGTGTGAGGTGGTATCTCATAGTGGTTTTGATTTGCATTTCCCAAGGTAACCTTTTGAGAACAATGGGCCCTGAGGACCTCCTCCCCCAACAAAGCATCAAACTCTGCTGAGTGTGGACCACAGCTCAGAGCTGCACAGGCCCCGGTACTTTCGGGCAACCTGTTGGACCTCTTTTACTGTAATGCCCTCTGCTTTGGCTTCCTGACCTTTGTTAACAGGTTTCTTGTGACTGGGTCTGAATTGGTAGCTGACTCCTCAATCAAACTAAAGAAAAAGGAAGAGTGCATGCCCCAATCTGCACCTCCACAGGGGGACAGAGGGTGCCCGTGCCTGGAATACGCAGCATGAGTCACCTAGTGGGGCACAAAGGGAAAGGAGGCGAGGAGAATAGAGTGCATATGTTCTGGCCTCTCCCCATTCTTAGTCTCGGGAAAAACCTGTGACTACATCTATTTTCCTGTTTTGTGCCTCTCCCATCGCCCAGACCAACTATGATCCTGGCTGAAAGAGGGGTAATTAACAAAGCACAGAAAGTACAGAAAGCCCCAACTGAAGCCTGAAAAAAGAGCAGGCAGTTAAGAATGGCAGCTGGGAAGGAGAGTGAGAAACTTGGCAGTGTTTCCTAGCAGGGCCTCCTCTCTGAGTGCATTAGTGGGGTTAGTCATGCCTGAGATGACAGGATGTGAACATTTGTCTTTATTATCTAGTAAATAGTACATGTGTGTGGCTTTCTTTTTTATTTTTATTTTCCCCCTGATTCCCTGGGGCTCTACCCTCTTAATGTGGTCACTTTGAACACCCTTGGCACAAATCCACACTAGGAGAACATCTGTAGGAAGGAGCACACGGAAGGGGGAAATTGTACAGGACAAGGAGGCTGCAACCCAGAAATCAACCCAATCCTGTTGACTTCAGCTGTACTGGTTTAGTTTAAATCTAGGAAATGGGCCCTTTTTTGCCATGGTAGATCTGGCAAACCCTCCTGGAGAAACTTAATTTCAATCTCCCTTAACCAAAAGGAACCGAGGCAAAAAAAAAAAAAAATCCTTAGGAAACTTGACCATTAAAAAGTGTGTGCAAAAGGATTTAGGAACATCTTAAAGACTCATAAGAATTTTCTTTCCCAAAGCAATAGGAATGGGAAGGTCCAAGTGACTCAGTTAAGACTAGGAAAAGCGATTATCAGATGTAGAATCCAAATCCTTCATCCCTCATAGACCAGCAAGGGCAGGTCTCCCCTATTCTGTCTTCCCCAGATCCTGAATATGGCTCAGAGAACCTTGTTTCTTCCTGCCTCTACTCCCTCCTCTGACTGCCTATGAACCACATATGTGCTGCTCTGTTGCACCACACCAGAACTGATACCTATCTGCTGTCCTTACTAGATTGCCAGGACCCAGAGAGTTAGGACCACATGACTGATCCCAATACCTCCAGGGTCCAGTACAAAGTCTGGCACAAAGTAACTATTAAGCAAATATTTTTGGAATTAAATAAACTGAATAGGTAATACTGAATAAACCTACCTGGATACCTCACCAGCACTAAAAAGCCAGAGTCCAAAGTTGAACCCACAACAAGCTCAACTGTTTATACACCTGTGGTAATCCAGAATACTTCAGAACAGCCCATACCATTGTTGTTTAGCTTTGACCATTCTTTAGTGTAGTAATAATAATATAACACATGGTACCTATTCTATCCTTGGTAGCTTCTGAAGCATTTAAAAGGTATTAACTTTCATAGCTAATCTGTGACTATATTAACTAATCCTAGTTTATAGATGAGACAATGAGAGATGTTAAGTAATTTGTTCAAGTTCATAAATGGCAGGCTGGGTTCAACCAGGCATAGCCCAGTGCCAGTGCCAATATTCCAACCACAAACTGAAAGTGTCCAAATTAGAACAAATCTTCCCCTTCCTCCACTGGAGCTTGTTCTGGCTGGGTTAGTGCAGAACTGGGACCATGTCCTTGCATACATATACAATGGAATATTATTCCTCTATTAAAAAGGATGAAATGTTGCCATTTGCAACAGGATACATAGAATTTGATGGTATTCTATTAAGTGAAATGAGTCAAAGACAAATACCTTATGATTTCACTCATATGTGGATTCTAAACAAAGCAAAGCAAAATAAATAAAACAATTTCAAAGGTACAGGAAACAGATTGCTTGGTGCCAGAAGCAGAGAGCAAGGGTTAGATAAAATGTACAAATTTCCACTTATAAAATAAATAAGTTGAGTGCCAACAAGCACAGGGCAGGTTCACTATCGATCTGGGCAGAAGGGTAAAGAGTCCCGGAGCCCTCAGTGGATTTTTCAGGTTTTACTGCTGTCTCAGGGAACCAGGCACACCAGGCAGGGAGGTTGGCATGCAAGGAGGCTGGCATGGGACGGGCAGGGGGCACTGGGAGGCAAGCAAGCAACTGAGCCTCCCAGCCCCCAATGAATCTTTATGCTCTTTCTTTGGGCTCTCTCTGGCATTTTCTGTCTCTCTCTGTCTCTCTGTCTCTCATCGTCTCATGCCATGGTCTTGCCTCTTCTTTTAGCTCCGGCTCTAGGCTCAGGTGTGCACACCTACACCCATTCTCCAGGTGTTCACAATCAGCCACACGTGCCCCGCACCCACACCCCAAGCACCTTCTGCATTAACACATTCAAGGCCACAGGTGATAGCCACACAGGCTAGTGGCATGAAAAGCATGATTAATTAATTTACTTTCCATAAGTCATGGGGACATAATGTACAGCATGAGTACTTGGTGATAATAATACTATACTGCATATCTGAGACTTTTAAGAGAGGAGATTTTTTAAAAAAGATTTATTTTATTTTTGCATACAAGCTGGGGTGCAGCCCAGAGGTGTGGGGCAGTGAGAGGGTTCACCAGAGACAGGGTGGGGAGCAGAAGAGGCAGAGTGACCGAAATACACTGCTGAGGGGAGCAGTGGGCGAGGCAGGAGAGGTCTGCTGCGCCATGTGGGAATCTACTTGGCCAGGTGTTGAACTCACGCCGCAGCCCTCCACAGCACTGCGCTTAACCCATTGCACCACCAGGAAGGCCCCAAGAGAGTAGATCTCAAAAGTTCTCCTTACAAGAAATAAATCTAACTACTGGTGAGGTATGGTGATGGATATTACCTAGAATCACTGTAATCATTTCTCAATTTATACAAAAAATGAATCACTATGTTGTATACCTAAAAATAATAAAATGGTATTTATAATTCTACCTTAATAAAAGCATTTTTTAAAGAAACCAGGTTCTTGCAACACCCCATGTGGCTAACCAAGTGGCTTGAAACAGAGGGTTATTTCTTCCTAAAGCCTGTCCCCTGAGTTATTGTTTTCAATCTTGGGGTGGCCAAGGGGCGGTGCATTTGGTCCACGGTTCACCCATCATGTGGATGAATTCTAGTCCATAGATTGGGGTTTCAGGCTTGTGGTTTTCTGTTTTCTCATTACCCCCAATTGGGGTTTTCATTCTAATTATAAAAATGTGGTTGCACTTACAAACCACAAACTACCTACATTTTACTGTCAAGTACTTCCTCTAATTGTTATAGTTCTGTTAAATAGGGAAACTATCATCGAATGCACTTGTTTTTACAATGATTATAATGCTTGGAAATTACAGATCCAAGAAGGCACCAGACTCTACAGGGTAGCAAATTCAAGTTGTAGTGGGATCCAAGCTGGTAATGAAAATAAATAAAGTTGGGCACTTGCCTCTTAAATGTAGAGAAATTCCTTCACTTCCATAAATATATTGTGCCTATTTTTCTTAAAACAAATAAATTACTGTTTTCTCTTTTCTGACAAAGCCCTGATAAGAATTTTGGTTTGGTTTTTACAATAAGAAAACAACAGCACCTGTGCAATGAAAAATGGCGTCACCACTCATCCTCGGTGCTGGGCGACCACAGAGAGCTGAGGGGCAGCGGTGGCAGAAGCAGCAGGCCCACCAAGGCCAAGCCTTCCACTGTGTTAAAGGAGAAGCTAAAAAGCCTGGAGTTTTATGTGAAATCTTCCAATATCTGGATGTTGATACTGATGTTTGAAAAGCATCAAGCAGGCTTAAAATCCCTCAACAAGATCTCTGTCCTGGTCTTAACTCTGCATATCCTGGGGATTGTACTCATTAACACAGGCCCAGCCATTTCAATTGCGGACCACTCTGGTTGTCAGAAATAGTCATCACCAAAAAAAAAAAACTGAAATCAATCTCTTCAGCATATCAGCCCAACCACCTGTGACCTGCATAAGGCGTCCTCTGCCATTAGTCCTAACCCACGTCTCTAGCCCACCTCTTTTATGCATGCATTCACTCAGTCATTTACATACACACACCTGGGGCTAGTTGTACAGCAGCTGTTGAACCCTGTGGATCATAAGGTGAGTTCCCCGTAGTAGAAAATGTATTTTATCTTTGTGTCCCTTGCAACCTCCTTCCCACATGGGGGTCGGAACAGAGAGAGTTCCAGAGACCCCTGGGACTCCTGGTTGGAACGTTGCAGTCTCCCAGTTCCTCTCCTGGATGAAGCCTGACCCAGGAAGTTCCCTCCTGTACTTTGTTTGTGATCCTCCTCCTGGCATGGGGCTTACTGGGCCTGCGGCCTTGGGCAAGTCACTGGTATCCCAACCTGTGTGTTACACAGAGCATTAACACCCACAGTATGCATATTATGGGGCATTGAAAAGTCGTTTTTAAGGGGGAAGTGCTCTGTAGAGTTCAAGGTTGTGACAAATGGTGTTTAGGTGGATGAGTGGAACTTGGGGTCCCACCGTGCTGAGTTTGAACCCAGGTTCAGCCACTTTGGGCAGATATTTAATCTTTATGATCCTCAGTTTCCCCATCTGTATAATAGAGGTAGAACTGCCTACTATACAAGTCTGTATATTCTTCATATTCGAAATTAGAAAAAGTGGCGCATGTTGAAATGTCTGGAGAGTAAGCTCCCCTAAAAGGGATAGCTGGTGCTATACTGATGACCAGTAGAGGGCGCCAAACTATTCCATTCAAGAAACTAGCCTGGGGTCCGGACCACAAGCCACATGCTTATACAAAAGCTGTGGAAAACCCGAGTGTAAGTTTACACGCGCGCGTCCACATCCACATACAGCAGCATGGAGTACTGAAAAGGCACCCTTTTGTTGAAAAGTTAGAAATTACACTTTATACTATGAGGGTCATTTATTAACAAAGGCTGCTTGGAGTAGTGGAAAGAGCACCCTAGAGAGAAAGGCATGGGTTCTTGTCCTTTGCCTGTGTGATCTTGGACGAGTCCCTGTTTGTGCCTGGATCCCCTCTTGTGGCCCGTGAGGCTCGGAACAGGTGATCTTTAAGGGACCGTCCAGCTGTCTGTGACTAAGATTCTGGGACAAATACATTCCGGGAGACATGCAGGTGGTAGGGGTGGGAATGGGGGAAACTATACGACCTCTGGATGCCCTCGCTGGGGCTGGGATTTGATGATTTATACACCGTCAAGGGAAGCCACGTACGGGCTAATCCTGGCCTTACAAAGGAGTGCGGTTAGAGTCGTTGGGTGGTGGCGATGTTTTTCTGCAAGCGCACACGATGCTTATCATCTTTTGTGCAGGTTGATGCCAAAGCCAAGGAGACCACCCAGCCTGACAAAGAAAGGAATTCTTGTCTGCAGTTGACAGCCCTCAGGTTGACGGCTTTCCATTTGCCCCGGAGGCTGTCACTCGCAGAACAATGGCAGCGAGCAGGGTGGCTCTCACCTGAGACTGGCGCGGCCGCCAGGGTGGGGGTGGGGAGGGCGGGAAGGCCCGGATTGGGGGTGGGGACAGAGCTGCTGACTCGCCCCAGAAAGGGAAGGGTGTAAGAACAGCAGTAGATGCGCTTGGAGAGGCTGTGGAGGATGCTTTTCCTCGCTGATGCTGTCTCTCCCGACGGAAAAGCAGCAAGCGCTGAAGAGGTTACTCTTCATTAAGAGAAAAGCGTAAATTACTGATATACACAGCACACAAATCAATCTCAAAAGGGTTATGCTGAACGAAAGAAGCCAGACACGAAAGAGTCCATATTGGATAATCCCATTACTGTGAATTGCTAGAGCAGACAAAACTAAGCTATGGTGCTAGACACTGTATCAATGACTGCCTCGCTAGGAGTGGGGATTGTTGACCGAAAATGTACAAGGAATTTTCTAGGGAATGGAAACATTCTACGTCTTGATGATGATGATAGGGGTGTACATACCTTTGTAAAACACAATGAACTGCACACTTAAATGCAGTTCATTCTGCTGTACGCAAATCACACTTCAGTGGCATTGGTTAAAACGGAATTACAACAATGTTATGACTTATTCTCAAAAGAAATACATACTCACACTAGAAGACTGATAGAGATACAGATATGCTTTAAAAATGAAATAAATCATCTATAATCCCATTACCCAGAGGTGGACATAGTTATAATTTTGATTTTGATAGACCTTTATTTTCACAAAAATGAGATCATGCAGACTTGTAAACTGCGTTAATATTTATTTCTGCATTGTAATGGCAGTATAGGTGCATAGCTAAAACTTCAAAAGATACAAAATGGGTATAAAGTAAAAAACAAATTTCTTTCAGACCTCCCCAGCAATCACTCCCATCTTTTACTTGTATATTTTCTTAGAGATATGTTATGATTTAACCTGCATACATGCTTGATGATTCTTAAGGGGGAAAAGTGGTATCATGCTATGCAGTCTGCACCTTTATCAACCCGTATTTTAATATGACAATATGATATCTTTCCGCATCATTAAAATTTTTTCAATGTCATTTTAAGCAGACTTATGATTAAAGTAGAACATGAAAACAATCATGCAAAAATTATGTGTGAAGTTCAAAGTATTTTCACAAGCTGAATCAACTCTTACATCTCTTGTATCAACATAAAATAATTCATCCCAAAAAACCTTTTGAACTGTCTCCTAGTTACTGTCTTTTTCCCCCACCAATAAATCACTATCTTGACTCCTATGTTTTTGGTATTATTTAATATTGTGTTTAGCTATGTGAACTTATTTTATTCTTCTTTATTGAGGTATCATTAATTTACAACACTGTATATGATTTAGGGGAACAGTTTCACATCTCCTCAGATGTATGTTACCACACCACCCTACCATCCAAGCACCCACAGTCCTTTACCCTAGGCAAAAGGGCCCTCCTCCTTTGCTCCCACTACCACCCACCTTCCCCCTCTAGTAGCCTCAGTTCTGCAGTCATATTTCTAGGGCTTGCTTTGGTTTACTTTTTTCTGTTCCATTGTTGTTTTTTCCCCTCTATATTTTACACATGAGTAATCACCCTGTATTTGTCTTTCTCCTTATTTTTTTTATTAGTGAAGTTACCATTGTTTTACGTCTTTGTTAATATTTTGACAATATAGGATTTCTCCCCTTAGGTGTGTCTTTCTTTTTTTGTTATTTTGTTAGCCAAAAATAGAACCCTCGGTTCCATCCATGTTGTGACAAATGGCAAGAGTTCACCTTTTTTTTTAACAGCTGAGTAGTATTCCCTTGTGTATATATACCAAATCTTCTTAATCCACTGCTCTGTCAATGGGCATTTAGGTTCTTTCCTTAAGTTGGCACCTGAAAAAACAGTGCTGAAACAAACATAGGAGTGCATATATCCCTTCAAATTAGTGATTTTGTATTCTTCGGGTAGAGACCTAGAGTGGAACTGGTAAATCATACGGTGTATCTCTGACTTCTAGTGAGTTTTCCTGTGTTTTTATCGATGGAATTATACAGTATTTATTCTTAAGTCTACATTCCTTCACTCAACAGTGTAGTAATGAGATCATGCTATTGCATATATCAACAGTTCATTCATACTTACTGCCATACAGTATTGGTATACTGTACTGTGTATAAATGTATCAGAATTTATCCATTCTGTTGTTGATAGACTGTGAGTTGTTTCCGGCTTTGGGCTATTTAGTGTCTTGTTTCACTATGCATATCTTTAGTTGTTTTTTGGTGAAAATACATACATTTCTGATGTACATAGGCTTAGGAGTGAAAGTGCCAGGTCATAACTATGCATATGGAAAATACCAGTCTACAGAATGACTGTATCATTTTGCCCTCTGAGAGTTCGAACTGCTCTACATCTTTACCTATAACATCAGTTTTAATAGCTGCATAGCATTTCATCATGTGGACTCACCACACTATTTTCCCTGTTCCTATAGTTTGGGGTTAAAATTTACTGCCATAGACCTTGCCAGCTTTCTGATAAAGCACCCTTGTCAGATTATGACCTAGTGAAACATGAGGCACTAAATAGTAATATCTAGGAACACAATAGTCAATCACCACAGTAATTTTAAAATGAGCATAACATTAAGATGTTTATTGGCTTCTAGTGTTGCTTTTAGAAATGCATATTCTTGGCTTTTGACCATTTCTAATCCTCAGTCTATTTTTAATTTTGTATTTCAGTTGTCATTAGCTTTGTATTGTGTTTTTTAATAACATTTATTTGCTTTTTAAATAGTTTCTTAAGAAATAATGCACAAAAAATTCATCTTTTAGATTACTCAAAGTAGAACTAATCAGAAAGAGAAAGATAAATACTGGATGATTTCACTCATATGTGGAATATAAAGAAAGGAAATAAAAGAACAGACAAAACCAAAACCAAACAAACCTTGAAATTTGACAAGAGAACTGAAGCTGCCAGAGGGGAGTACTGGGGGAGAAGGAGGGACCCAATAGAAGAGGATGGAGGAATACTGGTGCTTTGGTGATAGGAGTAATGTCATAGCATACATTTGAAGAAATATGAAGCCATACTCCTAAAATGCATAAAAAAAGATTTGCAAATAAATACAATATGAAAAAAAACCTCCCTTTTAAAGTATGCAATTCAGTAGTTTTTAGTATTTTCCAGCTGTAAAACCATCACTGTCTAATTCAGAACATTTCATCACCCCCCCAAAAAAACACCTTTAAGTTCATTTAGTAGCCATTCTCCATTCTCCCCCAAGTCCCCATCTCATGGTACCACTAATCTATTTTTGTTTCTATTTTGGATAGAATAATACAAGTTGTCTATTCAGAACATTTCTTGTAAGTGCATGAACATACATAAAGTACACATACAACATGTGATTTTCACTCAGCATGTTTTCAGGATTTGTTCACACTGTAGCAGGTTTGAGTACTTCATTAATTTTTGTGGCTGCATACTATTCCACTGTGTGGCTATTCCAAGTTGTTTTTTCCCCCAGACACTTATAAGTTGATAGATATGAGATTGTTGCCACTTTTGGGATATCATGAATAATGCTGCTAAGAACATTCATGTGTAAGTTTTCTATTTCTCTGAGTATTTGGGTTATAGGGTAATATTATGTTTAACATTTTGAGGAACTGCCAAACTATTTTCCACAGTGGTTATACAATTTTTTAATTTTACCAGCAATGTATGAGGAATTTATGTTTTTTAATGCATAAAATTTTTATTTTTTTGTTAATTGTTTTAAAGATTTATTTATTTATGCATACAAGAGCTGAGGTGTAGGCTAGAGGTATGGGGGGTAGTGAGAGGATTCACCAGAGATAAAGTGGGGAGCAGAACAGGCGGATTGACTGAAATACACTGCTGAGGGGAGCAGTGGGCAAGACAGAAGAGGTCTGCTGCGCCATGTGGGAAGCTCCATAGCCAGGGATCAAATTCATGCTGCAGTGGCTGCGGATAGCTTCAAAGTGCTGAGACTAAACTCCTGTGCCACCAGGGAGGCCCTAATATGTAAAAATTTTAAATATTGCATAGTAAAATGTAATGTTTTTCTCTATGCTCTCTAACTTTGAGTCATTCCTAAAAGGCTTTCACCATTACAAAATTATGGAAATATTCTCTTTTTCTCTATATTTTTTCTTTTAGTACCTCTATTTTCATAATTAAAAAATTTCAGCCACTTGAAATCTACATTTCACAGTGCCAGGACTTCTAACTCTGTCTGCCACTTAGGTAGTCATCTTAACCCACTTCTGTCTACCTTGTGATTAATGGAAATTTTTCCAAGATCCTGGCCTTAGTTGTCAGTCTTCAGAGGTATAATAAATTGTTACACAAATCTTTTATTGTTTCTTTGGAAGTTTTTATGGCTGTTTCAGATATTTTTAATCAGATGCCTTTCTTATTTTTGGCATATGATTTTCCAAGGAAATGCTTAGTTGAACGTGTTTTTCAGCGGTATAAACATTTTATCAGAAATGGAATAAAAGGCTATGTATGGATGGTATTCCAGACATACTTAATGTGTGTCTTTTTCTGCTTTTGTTGTCTTTAGAGTGAAATAAAAGCCCTATGTTTGGTAAGGAGACAAAGATTGGTTAGGTAAACAATATAGTGACCAGGGGAGGCTGAGAGAAGTCTAAGAGTCTTTGGGGAGCATGCCTTAGGTTTTCCAGCCTGTCACCTGTTTTTTCTCACTTTCCCCATCATCTCTGAAGCAGAAAGTAGACTATTTCAGCTTATAATGGCAGCACCAAGCTCACATTTTCAACTTTTCATAGCATTTTTATTGTTTTATTGTTATAACAATCCTAGGAGGTTAGACAGGACCCAGGGCTCATTAGCTCCATTTTACAGATGAAGAGAGTGCCCAAGAGAGTAAATGCTGAAACCATAAGACTGGGACATAGTAGAACTGCATCTTAAGAGTCCAGAACTCCTGACTAAAAGTCTTGAAAACCCCTATTTGTGAAGGAAAGAGGGTCAAAGGTCCAGGGTGTGTACTCATACAGCCCTCAAAAGGAATGTGGGCCTTTGTGGTTTGGGTTTTTCTTCCTCTTTCTAAGCAAGCTCCAAATGCCAGCAAAGGGTGTGCATATGTGTGCTGGGGGCAGGAGGAGGTGAGTTGCAGGGTTTCATGCCATTCATAAGTCATTTTATTACGTAGGGCAAAGCATGGAACTGTTATGAAGCTCACAAGTTCCTCCTGGTCTTCTCGAGTCTCATTAAAGTGCCAAGTTTCTGCGAGGGAATAACTAGGAATTACGTACAGCCAACTGTAGGAACCGGGCTTTGGTTTCCTGTGACATGACTCATGAAATGATTTGCTGTGATTTGACCATGTGCTTCAAATTCATCAAACTGTCCTTTTGTGACAATAGAGATTAAAAAAAAAAGCTCTCTACTTCCTGTGCTCATAAATAACAATTGAAAAGATAAGGTCTTTACATCCCTAGGACAGTATATATGTCAAACTTTCATTATATCATTAATTGTAATTGAAGTTGTATATATAATTTTCATGAAAATATAAAAGTGAATTTTCCCTTTGGGGCATTAGACTATTTCTAAATGGAATCTTTTTTTTTTAAAGATTTATTCATTTATGCACACAAGCTGGGGTGTAGCCAGAGGCACAGGGTGGTGAGAGGACTCACCAGAGACAGAGTGGGGAGCAGAACAGGCAGATAGATCAAAATATACTGCTGAGGGGAGCAGCGAGCGAGGCAGGAGCGGTCTGCTGTGCCATGTAGGAATCCCCCCGGCCGGGTATGGAACTCATGCTGCAGTGGCTCTGGATAGCTTCAAAGTGCTGCACCCAACCCACTGTGCCACCAGGGAGGCCCCTGGAATCTTTTTTATTTAAGAATAATTAACAAGCCCTTTTAAATGTTTTAAAAATATGGAAGGGCAGAAAAAGTCCATTATCTATGTTCTCAAATATAAGGACTATGAACACTTTTGGCAAGTCTTTTCTTGTATGTGTACACAGTTTTTACATAGTTGAAATCCCACTTGGTAATTCTGTCTCTTACTTTATGCATTTAATGTTATGTCAAGAGTATCAGCATTTGTTTTGTAGTTGATGAGGTTTAAAATGAAGAAAACAACATTAAGATGAGACCTCACCTTCCAAGAGATGTTGGCCATTTCAATTATTTGGGATGGAGAGGGGTAGTTAAGACATTCCTCAGAGAATGCAGAGAAATGCTCAGCTGCCTTAGATGATGACTCCGGGGGTCCATGAGAGCATCTGGGACCCACAGGTGTCCCCAGTCCGTAGCTAAGTCCACCTGGGTTGCCCTGAGAGCTCCTTCTACCCCAGGTGCTGAAATCATCCCTCCCCTTGTAGGACCTCAGTCCGAGGACCCTGCGTGGGATGGATGGGTAACTTTCCCCTTGATGTAGCTGAGAAAAGTAAATGGTCTCTGCTCAACACCAAGTTTTGTTTTTCCTTTTCTCCTAACATGAACAAGTGCACTCGAACTCACGGTGAAGCACATCATCTACTGTGGTCCTGGTGATGAGCACACCACAGGAGAGGTAGTCGTGACTCAGGGGCTTCAATGACCTGGCCAAGCCCCCTTTCTGCTGGCCAGTGATAGCTCCAGACATGGAGCCCTGGTCTCTGGCACCCAAATCTGGCCCTTCCACCTCTCTGTGCAGACCTGGCCTCCTGCTCCCAGACAGGCATAAAATGCCGCATAGAAATAGCAAACAAAAGCACAGTTGTCCTTGGCTGTGTGGAATGGGAAGATATTTCAATCCGACAGAATGAATGGACTTATTACCAAATCCTTCTAATTCCTCAGTCAACTGTCTGAGCCCTCGTGCTGGGTCCCCGTGGCTGGTTTTCCTCTGTGGCTGACAGATGCGGCACATTCAGTATTAAAACCACGCAGGGCTGGGAGCTGGCTTTGGTTTTCATAAAGGAACAGGTGTTCTGTTCTGCCTTCTGTATCACCTTTTTACACTTTTCCAGATGACAATGACAAAGACTAGTTTACCTTCCTGAGTTTTTACACAGCTAGGAGGATTTGCTGCGCTGGCCAGCCTTTACTTTCCTGCCTGTGCTTTCCCTGGGAAAATAGGACTCTCAAAGCAGCTCAAAAACTTTGACTCTACAGAGCGGTCCGGGCCTCAATGTGAGTAATGAAAGGCTAAAAAAAAAAAAATTGCAATGGAGTTAAAGTAGCATTGTAGCCAGGACATGTGCTGATGATGATCAAAGAATAGTGAGAAACACCAAATGGGTTGTACTTGCTTCTTTAAAACAGACAAACCTGACCATGAGACAACGCCATTTGCTATTTAATACTATTGCATATGATCACGATGTTTGAGCCAGAGGCTACTAGAGTCCCAAATGGGAACTTTTGATCTTTTCTTCCAATCCTTCAAGCATTCCCAAAAGATTAGACTGGAAGATGTAATTCCCCAGTCTGGATCGCCATCTCATATAGACATGACAGATTTTGAACACACAACCATCGAGGATTCTTCAAGTACAGGGGTCATTATTATTTCACAAATTCAGCCTAACACAGCTGTCAGCAGTACCCCTGGCAAGTCTCATGCCTGGCTCTGAGAGTACATGTGCCACACGTTTCCTGTCCTCAAGGAGTCACTGCTCACCAGGGAGACAGGACCAGCGAGAGACTTGAAATCAAAGTGAAGGCGGGTGTGCATCTACTGCAGGATTTGTGGTGGACCAAGGAGTAATGGAAGAAGAGGTTCTGTCCAGATGAAAAGACGAGGAAAGAAATCACAGAGGAGATGGCATCTAATTGTGCCTTGAAGGGGGAGAAGGACTACAACACATGGATTCTCCCCAGAAGCCTCAAGAACGAGCACAGTTCTGCCAACACCTTGACTTGACTTGAGATTTGACTTCAGATTTCTGGTCTCCAGAAGTGAGAGTCACTAAGTCTGAGGTAATTTGCTATAGCAGCCACAGGAAACGACATTATAGGTTACCTTTTGTTGATTTATTAATTCATTATAGGTAATACATGCATTTGGTTCAAAATTTAAAAGATCTAAAGGATGTGTGTGTATAAACATATATGTGCTTATGCTAAAAACAGAAACTTCCTCCTTCTCATGTCCATCAACCAACCAGTTTTCCTCCCCAGAGGTAGCCACTACTTCTGGTTCCAGATGACCATTTAATCTGTGTGTGTGTGTGTGTGTGTATGTGTGTGTGTGTGTGTGTGTGTGTGTGTGTGTGCAGGTATACATCTACAGAATTTTGCAAATTATCATTAAAAAATCTGGAAGGAAAGAAAAAACCCGGAAGGTAGTATGTGGTCTTGGAGTAATGAAAAGAGACCGTGTCCTTGTACACAGACAGACCTGGATTCAAATCCCACCAGTTTCAACACATGCACAAAGATTCTAGGCAAGTTCCCCAACCCCAGAAGACCTTGGTTATCCCCTCTGTAAAATGGGGATGATGATGTTTCCTCCATGCAGGACTGCTGTTGGGAATAACAGGGATGGTTAATGCAAAGCTCACAGCAGGGAGGCTGAGGCTGCATAGGGACCGCCTATCTTGTGAATTACTGTCACTGCTGTTCACGTGACCTACTGGGGACATTTCTCAGCTCTGCATTTCTCCACTAGAATCAACCAGCACATCTTTTGCTGACATGCCTGAGAAAGGACTGCATTCTTGTCATTCCGGGGTTATTTCGGACTTTTTGTCTGTGGTATCTTCTTTAAGTGTTGATGGAAAACCAAGGTTACATAATACCAGTGAGCCAATTTTTTAAATCCCTACAGAGAAAGTAGTGAGCATTAGGAGAGAACAGACGTGCCTGAGCTACAAAGTCAGATTCTTGGCCTTTACCCTTACTGTTCCCGCACCCATAAAGCCTTTGTTCCAAGTACAAAAATTCTGTGGCAAAATGCAATGGGCTCTTCAAAACACAAGAATTAGAGAATTCAAATCCACTTATTTACATAGCAACTTTGGCCTGGACTGTTCTGTATGGTGAGCCTCCGTTTTGTTTTGGTTTGGTTTGGTTTTTGTCTGTAAAATGGGTATAACACACTTCTCCTTAACTATCTCGGAATTGTCATGTGGGTTACAGAGGAATAATCAGGACAACTTAGACTTGACCAATTCCATCCCTCACTTTACAGATGAGGAAATTGGGATTCAAGAAAGGCAAATTACCTGCCCAAGATTACCCAGTGCATCCAGCCGAGCTAGGACTAGAACTCAGTCTGAATTCAGGAGAGAACCCTTTCCTTTTAGCAGTCTGATGAGATATATATAATAGGTCGTAATATATTATGTAATGTTATTTGAAGATACCCTGGCTCATCTGATTGCTGCTTTTTCTAAAGTTTTGTCCAAAATGCATGCAACGCCCCAGTCTCTGCTTTTCTGCCTTTGAAGGATGAGTATGGGATATTTGATTTATCTCTGCAACTGTTCCTAATCCCTTCCTTACCACTGCTGCTCCTGACAGCAGTGACTTCACCCACCCCTCTGTGCCCCTTGATGAGGAATGCAGAGAATTAGCCTTGTGCATAAGGCCACTTGACCTTCTGCCAGGTGACACGGTGATGGGGACAGCAAGAGGGAAACCTTTTAGTGCAAATGATTCTAACCTGAATTGAGTAAACATTCTTTAAACCCACACATAACTCACAAATATTTGTCTCCCTGACATGGGCTCTATTCTTTCCAAATTGTATGAAACTGGAAAGCAACTTGGGAGGTTCCTAATAAATGTTTGCCACAACCCAAAAAGTAAAATGTCTTCTTTTGTTGCTCCTATAAACAAAAACAACAGACTTTACTGTCTGGAGGAATAAGATTGTTTAAATAAGTAGCATATGAATTAGCAGGAATGGACAGAAAGGAGATGTGGCCACTTTACAACAACTAAAGACACCCAACATTCTATTCTCCTTCTCTCATATCTAGAGACACCAATAAATAAACATCCAGTTGAATTTAAAGAAACCAAACAGTTTCCACTTAAAACAAATTAGCTAGTCTAGAATGAAACGATAAACTACAGGAAGAGCTCCTAGGAACTCAAAGGTGCTCTCAAAGGTGCAGGGGTTGATGGAAGCTTAGAGTAGAAAAATTAAGATGGAAGTTCTCACAAGGACAAACACCAGAAGTGACGATAAGGAAGAATAATGAATCTTAAACTAAACCCACTGTGGCTGCTTCCAGGGATCTGAGGTGGGGTCAAAAAAGATTATCAACCAGAGGTAGGTGCAGAATTATCCATCATAGAAGACCAACCCAACGTGACCCCAAGGAGATAAATTCCACAATGATATCATCAAAGATCATTATGAAAGAGCACTCCTTGTGTTGGCAAAACACAGCTTTCTGCCAGCCTGTGTCTATGCAGGCATCTCTCTCTTCCCTTTTTCAGCCTTTCCTTAATAAATTTGCCACATGCTAATGAATAGGAACATCTGCAGGATTCAATCTCAGAGGGATCCAAGAACCCCATACACACTGAACCCCATCATCTGAACCCCCATCAGCATTACTGTCATCCAGCAACAGAAACTCCCACCACAGATGACAATCCTAAGCAGACTTCAGTTCAAATGAGCATCTAGCCCCTACTGCACAATATTTAACAAAAAGAACCAGAAGTGTTTAAAGCAGAAGTTGCTGGCAGCTTTTCAGTTTTTGATAGCAGTTGAAGCTTCAATAGATATGAATATTTACTTACAACTGTTATGTCTTCTTCATGGATTATCTACATTATATAATGGTCTTCTTTTCCTCTTTTTACAGTTATTGACTTAAAGCCTATATTGTTTGATATACAATAGATATAGCTATCCCTGTTCTCTCTGGGTTTCCACTTGCATGGAGTATGTTTTCCCATTCCTTCACTTTCAGTCTTTTACTTTTAAATTGAAATGTGTCTCATATTGCCAAATACAGTTGGATTAATTTTTTCCATACAGTGACCACATTTTTTGAGTGGGGAATTTAATTCATTTACATTTAGAGCAGCTATTTATAGACAGACTTACTATTGTCATCTTATTTTTTTTTTAAAGATTTATTAATTTATACATACAAGCTGGGGTACAGGCCAGAGGCGTGGGGCGGCGAGAGGGTTCACCAGAGACAGAGCGGGAAGCAGAACAGGCAGATCAGAAATACACTGCTGAGGGGAGCAGCGGGCGAGGCAGGAGAGGTCTGCCACACCATGTGGGATTCTCCCTGGCTGGGTGTCAAACTCGCATCGTGTGCTGCCGACAGCTCCACAGCCCAGCGCTTAACCGCTGCGCCACCAGGGAGGCCCAATTGTCATCTTATTAATTGGTGATTTTTCCATAGTGATTTTGTTTTATTCTTTTCTCTTTTGTGTATATACTACAGGTTTTTGGTATGTGGTTACCATGAGGCCTATACAAAACATTTTATAACAGTTTAAGCTGAAAACAACTGCTTTGATCATATACACAAACTCTACCCTTTTACTCCCCTCTCCCCACATTTTATTTTTTTGATGACACAGTTTATATCTTTGTAGATTGTATATCCATTAACAAACTAGTGTAACTACAGTTTTAATATTTTCATCTTTTGACCTTTATACTAATTATAAATGGCTATATATCACCATTATAGTAGTACAGTCTTGTGATTTTGATTATAAACTTATCTTTATCCGTGTTTTCACTTTCATATATTTGATGTTACTAAATAGTATCCTTTTATTTCAATTTGAAGAACTCCTTTCAGCATGATTTTATAGTTCAAATTAAGTTTTACCATGATATTTGCAAAATAGTCTTTCAGCACTTTTAGCATTCCCTTCAATTTATTTATTGGTTGTCATTTTATATAAGCAAGAACCCTTTCCTCTCTCCTACCTAGTCAACCATTTATTATTGATCTTTTTATTATCAGAATGTTTTCAGACTCCAATTTTTTCAATGCTTTATTTTTCCTATTTTTCTTAATTATTTGGAGACTCAGATTATCCCAGGTTGGGCTGGTGAGAACCTTTTAAGCTGATTACTATGTCCTTTGGCATCTTCCATCTTTTTTTTTTTTTTTAATGAGTACTGCCTTACTTTCTAGCACAAGATGTTCCAAGTTCATCTTTTAAAAGCATGGGGATTAGAAAAAAAAATGAAATGGTACTTATAGATTAATAAAAGTGGTTGTGTATTGAGAATTATAGATACTAATTAAGAATAATTATGAGGGCCTCCCTGGTGGCGCAGCGGTTGGGTGCTGCACTGCGCAGCTATCAGTGGCGGCAACAGGAGTTCGACGCCCGTCTGGGGAGTTTCCCACATGGCACTGCAGACCTCTCCTGCCTCACCTGCTGCTCCCCTCAGCAGTGTGTTTCCATCGAGCAGAGTGTTCCGCTCCCCACTCTATCTCTGGTGAACTCTCGCTACCCCACGCCTCTGGCCTGTACCACAGCTTGTATGCATAAATAAATAAATCTTTTTAAAAAAAGAATTATAAGAATATAATTCACAAAGAAATGCAAAGAATAAAGAGAGGACTAGAAGAAAAGACAGAAGACTAGAAGAAACTTGGGATTATGAGAAGTTTTTTCATATTATGCTTTTTTCTGTATACTCCACATTTTTTGTAATGAGAATACATTATTTTTTTACCATGGCAAAAATTACATAAAAGGGTTCCTAAAAAGAATAACAGTGTGAATTAGCATGCATTACAAAAGGATGAATAAAGGTTAACAAACATTAATAAAACATGTCTTTATCGTCATCAATCACTATCAAAACAAAGCAATATGCCACAGGCTAGTCCTGAACCAGGTCTTAGTAAACTTGGGTTCCTAAACCTGGTTCTGCCTTGTACCTGCCCCTGGGTAACATTAGGCAAATCACTTCATCAATTTGGACCTCAACTTCCTCATCTGAAAGGGGAATAATAATGTCTTCCCATATCAGCAATGTAGTAAGACTAGTAAGATCATATATGTGAAAATCCCTTCGAAACACTACAAAGGCAAATGGTTTTCTTCAGCAGCTTTTTAAAAAAATGTTTTCTTAATGACTTTAGGCATGAAGGTAAAATATTTAGCAGTTTCTACTTTAATGAGAGGTAGAGCAGCCATCTAGGAGTCTGTGTGAGTCCACCAGGGCTCTATCTTACAGCCAAAGCAGCAGCATGGCCTCCCCTTTTGTCAAGGTCCTCAGGATTCACCCTAGGAGGAGTATTCCTGTGGAAGTGACTAATTAGAAAGTGCTCTCAGGCAAACCAGTGGTGGTACCTTATCAGCAAGTCACTCCACAGGAGAACTTTGACTCACCCTGCAAGGGACCTCTGGTGAAGTCATACCCAATTATCCTGGGCAGGGGCAAGAGAGCTGAAAACCAGACAGCTACTGAAAAAAGAAGTGGGAGTGAGCAATATTCCAGGCACTTCCAGCTTTTCTATGTGCAGGTAAGACAGATTGCAGTGGTCCTCAGGTTTGTCCTCTGACTAAGAGAGGCAGATAAGGTCTATCCAATGCACATCACCCTCTTCTGTACAATTGCTCACCACACTGTAACTAATGTCTTTCCTATGGAGGGCTACCGATAGGGGATCCTTCATGTACCTCAGGATCTTACAGACCCCCAACCCCCACCTTCAGAAATCCTAGAGTACCCATGGGAATCCTAAGGCTGGTGTTAGGGGCCCCTTCGGTATAGTCATCCCACTTGAATTTGTCCAACACAAGGTACAGGGATGAACTGAATCATACATAACCTTCAAAGAGAGACTCCTATGTCTCAGATACAGGGTGGCCCATCTCCTGGCTACACAGCCAGCATTAGTGATTTGGGGAGAATCAGTTAAATAAACAGGTACCATCGCAAACAAAAGATTTTGTGAGCTCATCTGCTTGTTTCTCCTTTATTAGAGTTAAAGGCAATTTCCCCACATCCTGCATTCTGAACATGAGCAAACATGTGCAGGAACCAGATACACGGCAGCTCAAGTCACGCAGACCTCCTCAAGCGAGGAAGAAATGGTCTAGAGCCCCAGTCCATGCACGGCTAGGCCGCCACACGGTAGCTAAGTGATCCTGGGGAGGATGTGTGTCTGAGCATCCTCATTCACACTGTAAGGACACCATCCCTATCCCATAATACTACTCTGGGGCTCAACGGCATAGCTAAAGGGCTTCATAAAGCATCAGCGTCAATGCCCATGGAAAGATGCTATTATCTGCATTTGTTCTACAGCATGATTTTTTGTAAGACCAAATGTGGACACTCTTTTCTTGGAACCAATGATCCAACATCCTTAGACACCAGCTAAGAGTTACGATATAAACTTATAAGGCTGCTGGCCTCATAAATGAGGCCAAGATGCTCTAAGAAATTACCACTTTATTTTCTTCTTGGTAATTCTAACAAGCTTTGTTGTAATTCTGGTTTCTCAGAGTACAAGGCAATGAAGACTCAATCAGTTGGCCCACTGACCCTACCAAAAAGCAGTATTTAACAGCCTGACAGGAAAAAATGTCCACAAGAATACAAATGACAGTTATATTCACTCAGAATCAGTCTGGGCCTGAGAGACTCCGAATTCCAGGAGCCCCTCCTGGTGCTGTAATGGCTCAAGACAAGAATCAAGTGCAGGAACAATGAGTGGAAAGACTGAAAGAAAAACATCCAATAGCACTAGGAATTAAAGCAAAAGCCATTAAACAATAATAAAGGCCAGGATGCTTAAATTAGCATGTAATTTCTGAAATGAAAACACTCAATGCTGACGGAATGAGATAAAAATGGTTCTAGAAAATGAAAGCTATATATAGGCCTCAAAGGACAGGCAAAGTGAATTTTAATCAAATAAAATATGACATATATTCTGCATCTACTAATAATGTACAATTTGAAAACTACATCAGAACACAGAAAAGTGCTTATGATATTACATGAGAAACTGCAAGACACTACCCGTCCAGACTGAATACAACTGCCCACAAGTGCATGACTGAGGAAAGAGACTGAAGGAATATCAATGTCCCCTTTTTTCTATACCCTTCTTAGTGATTTACAGATGGGGAAATTGAAGTCAAATGTCTGCCCTGTTTTTGATAACCTTCCCCTACACTACACATGTGGCCGGCGAGGTTACCTGAAGGAGCAGAGCGGAGGAGCTGGTGACCACGGCCCAGGAGGGTCAGGCCGCAGAACAGATCTGGGCTGGGGTGGATGGAGTTGGTTCAACACAGGCTTCCTGAGCAATGGAGCCTACTCAGTGCCACGTCCTGAGGGATAGAGGCAGATCAGACCCGGCATCCACCCTCATAGAGCTCAGGAGAGATGGGTGCTGCCTGATGGGGTCAGAAGAGGCATTGAGGAGCAAGTGGCATTTGGGCCTTGAAGTAGGGCAAGGACATGTGGCAGGGTGGAGGCATTTGGTTCCAGCTTATCAAAGCTGACAGCTCAATAGTCAGGAAAAGCCATTACTGAGAATAAGTTAAAACTTCTTAATTATAAAATTTAATTTTTAAATAAATTATATAAACTCATCATCTGATCAATAATATTTGAAACAAAGGTCATACTCAAGACTCATTACTTAATTATTCTCGATGGTCTCTGTGCACCATCTCTGGGTGGCAGGAACACTGCTAGCGGGCAGCTTGTGTCTCTTCCCACTCTTTGTACACACACACACACACACACACACACACACACACACACAAACACACACAAAACCTCTTTTTAGAAGAGCTTTTGTTAAACATTTATCTACCCACCACAGGTAAGAATTCTGGCAGGAAGAAAGGGCAGGGGTAGGAAGAGAAGAGCACAGTAGACTGTAACATGGGTGTGATGGCAGAGGGACACTGCCGGTGGCTGCTGCCTCCTGGGAACAGCAACAGCAGTCCTCTCCCCGGCTGGATTCCTCTGGCCCTGGGCCCTGGCCCAGATGGCTTTCAGGAACAAGCAGGAGGTCCTGGGTGGGGCAGCTCCCGACCTCCCACTGAGTGAATCTCACTAGAGACTGCTGAGCCGACCACCCCAGGAGGAAACGCCTGAGGCCCCTGGAAGAGGGGACCATGTACCTTCAAAGCATCCTAGATTTAGAGACAGTCAGAGCTGGGAGGGCCCAAAGATCTCACAGAGCGTCAGACCTCCCAAGGTCAAAGAGACAAGTCTTGGTGGGAGAAGTTGGAGGGGGCGCAAGGTCCTGGCAGGCTGGGGTCTCCAGGGAAAACCACACACCCAATCCGGGACCTGTGCTTCCATCCTTCCGGTACACACCGCTGCCCCTGACTGCATTGTTTTTCTGCCAATCCTGCCATGATTTTGAGTCCAAGTAAGATGGAAAGCTCCAAGAAGCTCTCTGCCCTTCATTGTGATTGTCCTTATTTTCCTTTTACCATGGTTCACTGAACCAAGCAATGATTACTTACTTTTAAAATATATCTTTTAAGTCTCTTCAGTATCTGTAGTCAGGTTTCTCCTCCAAACCCTGCACTTATTTTTGTTTTTGATGTAGTTTGTGTGTTTTTTGTCCCTTAATCATTACTAAGACCAGTCTATTTTATCAGTTTTCCCCAAAATTGACTTTTTGTTTTGTTGATCTGGTATTTTGTTTGGCTATTTGTTTGGTTGTTTCTATTTCAATAATTTCTCATTTTAACTTCATCAGTGTCTCCCTTCTGCTTTCTTGGAGTTTATTTTATTCTCTTTGTATCCACTTAGATTGAGAGTTTAGTGATCCCACTTCTTATTTTTAATTTTCCCCTTCTGATAGTGAGAACAGTTACAACTGTAAGTCGACTTCTGAGTACTATTGAGTACTGAGTACTGAATCTCACAAATATTTAAAAATTATTTTTTTTTGTAATTATTCTTTTTTTTAAGATTTATTTTTTATTTATACATACAAGCTGGGGTACAGGCCAGAGGCGTGGGGCAGCGAGAGGGCTCACCAGAGACAGAGCAGGTAGCAGAACAGGCAGATCAGAAATACACTGCTGAGGGGAGCAGCGGGCGAGGCAGGAGAGGTCTGCCGCGCCATGTGGGAATCTCCCGGGCCAGGCGTCGAACTCGCGTCCGACAGCTCCACAGCGCAGCACTTAACCGCTGCGCCACCGGGGAGGCCCTAAAAATTATTTTTTAAAGATTTATTTTATTTATTTATGCATAAAAGAACTAGGGTATAGGACAGAGGTGTGGGGGGTGAGAGGATTCACCAGAGACAAAGTGGGGAGCAGATCTACTGAAATACATTGCTGAGGGGAGCAGTGGGTGAGACAGGAGAGTTCTGCTGTGCTATGTGGGTTAGCTCCCTGGCTGGGGATCGAACTCATGCTGGGAGTGGCTGGTGATAGCTTGAAAGTGCTGAGATTTTAAACCCTGCACCACCACGGAGGCCCAAATCTCACAGATTGTATTTCTATTCATTCGACAAACATTTATTAAGTATCTACTGTGAACCAGGAACAAATAACTGGCATTCTCATCATTCAGTTTTAAACAGTGTAATTCCCTTTTGGATTTCTTTTAACCCAAGAGTTCTTTACAAATGCATTTTGGTTTCCAGGAGTAGGGAAATATCTTTCAATAACTTAACTGCTTTGCATTCTGGTCAATGAATATGGTTTGCTTAATTGTGGTATTTGGGAGTTCGTTTAGATTTCCACTACTTGGTATTTTTTCCTAACATCTTTTTAAAAATTGAAGTATAATTCACACTTAGTAAAGTTGCATATATATTAAATGTGTGGCTTGATGAATATTCACAAATATATATATGTATGTATGTATGTATGTATGTATGTATGTATGTATGTGGAACAACATGTAGAACCTTAACACTGGTTAATACTGCCCAGAAGTGGTATCATGATTAGTTTTTCTATTTATGAGTTCTTATAAATGGAATCATACAATACAATATTTCTCCAGCTTCTCCTACCCTATACTATGTAGATTCATGGTTTTGAGAATAGCAGTGGTTTATTTCCAGTGAGCCTTAATAGTCCACTGTATAAATATCTTATATTTATCCATTCTATTGAAAGACATTCAGGTTGTCACCAGTGTGTGGCTATTATAAGCAGTGCTGTTATAAACATTCTTGCAATGTCTTCTAATATGCACAAATGCATTTCTGCTAGGCATATATCTGGAAGGACCAATTAGCTTTAATTTGGGAGTTCTGAGTGTAGTTTTTCCTGTACCAATTGAAATAGTATTTGGGTCAAGGTAGGATACAAAAAATATCTTGTCGTGTGCAATTATGTCAAATGAATCAGGCGCTTTCAGTCCAAGCAGTATTGCTCACCCCCTCACAACTCTGCTAGCCCCAAGTACTCAAAGAGAAGACTCCTCGACCTCAGACCTCTCAGCAGTAGCTCTCAAACTCTGCCTCAGAATCATCTGGAGCACTTGTTAAAAATGCACAATCCTGACCCTGCCCCAAATCTATTGCCTTAATCCCTCCAGGAGCAGGGCCCAGGAATCTGAATTTTAGCAAGTATCTGCAGGTGATTCTGTCTCTCAGCCAGCTGTGGGCACTTGCCTGGGTTCCGTGTCTCCATGGACTACAGACCAGGGAGGTTTGTCAGCATCCCAGGCAGCCCAAGTCCCTGTCCATCCCCTTCTGAGAAGAGCAGTTACAACTGGGTTCTCCCCCGACCCACTACCTCCTTATCTCTTCTCATTAAAAGCCCAAGCGGCAATTGTAAATGACTTGCTAGAACCACCACTAAGTTTGGATGGACTGATCCCTTTCCTCACTGCATCCATGGGAAATCTGAGGTCTAAGGACGCTAGAGAGCCCCTGAGGAGACAGGGTCAGGGAGGACCCCTGTCCTCCCTACTGCTACAATAAGAAAAATGTCTCCACCCCACCGCCTGAGCAAAATCCCCGAGTTTCAAAACTGAAAGTGTGGACGTTCTCGAAGTGGCCTGGGTTTTATAGAATGAACGTGGCCTTTGGATCAGACAGACCTGAGGTCTCCTTGGAGCCGGTAAATGGAAGTTCCTGAACCTTCATCCCAATCTAGAAAATGAGAGTGCAGCTCATGTTAGAATTAGAGCTAATGTATGTGAAGTCCCTGGTGGGTGGATGTGTCAAAAAAATGATACGGCTTTTCTTAGGAGAACCTTGGCCAGCAGGAAGTCCAGTCACATAATCTGTACTATTGCATAGGCTGGGTAGCAGAAGCAGATGGAGGGAGGAATGCTGACTTTTCCAGTGCTTTACGTACTGTCTTTAGATTCTTCCTTCCTCTTGCAACCTGCACACCTGAACTCCAAACTCACTAGGACACACATTTCCTGAGGAACAACTGGGTCCTGTGAGAGGCACTGGGGTCTCCCTGCCCTTAAGGAGCACCCAGCCTGACACACAGATGGGCACAAATGTGGAGAGCCACAGGGCAGAGGGCCAAGTGACAGTCTGTGCGAGGCAGTACAAGCAGCCCTGGGGTGAGCCCCGGGGCCAAGGCAGACACAGGCAGGGTGAATGCCAGCCTGGCAGGTGGGCAAGCAGGAGGCCAGGACTCCGGGAAACATTCCCAGTGGATCTAAAACCTGACTCCTACCTCCTCATGGTTTGGAGTTTATCTTTAGGGAATGCTGGATTGATACAGTGTCAATAAGGCAGCCAGCAGATCGGCAAGCACTCTGTAAGAACTTGTAGGTAGAAAGCAAATCAAGTGTGTTAAGCAAACTGAGACTCATGAAGTCTTTTGTATGCCTATCTGAGCTTATATTTCACAAAGAAAGACACCCTTCTCCCCACTCCACCCCCGCCCCAAGTCCTGGCAGAGTGTATGTGAACTTGTGTTAATAAGTGATATTTGCAAAGTGTTTTTTTCTTAAAATTACATTCATGTGCCCATTCAGATGCAAGAGCAAGAACTCGCCTTTGCTCTCCGCCAAGCCTTAAGCTTGGTGCCTGGGTGCTGGGAGTCAGGAGGCCTGTGTTCTCCCCAGTCTCTGTCTGATTTACTCCCCGGCCCTCTCTGGGCTTCAGCATCCCAGTTTGGTAAATGAAAAGTATTAGGATAATTACCTCCGAGGGCTCCTTCACATTCCTTGCTCATAGATCCTGCTGTCTTTTTATGGATTCTTGTAACAGCCATGGGACGTAAACATCATCACGCCCATTTTATAGAAGGAGTCAAGGCTCAGTGGAGGGAAACGTCAGCAAGAGGGAGAAGCTGAGCCAGACTAGCACCTTTCCTGAGGATCCCTCCTAGAAAGCCATGTGTGTACAGACATGTGTGTACACAATGCATGTCTGTGAGGGTCCAGGATTCCACATGTGCCCCAAAGCTGCCCTGTGGTTGTTCCCTGGATGATGCATGTACAGACTTGCTGGCTGGGCCAGGCCTGTTCCAGGCAGTTCCACCCTGTGGGAGTGGGGAGAAGAAGGGGAAGGAGGGAGAGAGCTACACCTACATTTTTGTGCTGCCCACTGATCTCAGCTGCTGCCACGCAGGCTCCTGGCTGCTGTGTACTTAGCTAAATCTGAGCGACTCCATACATGGGCAGTGGGCTGGAAAGTTAGCCTCCAAGCACCACAACCGACAAGCTCCTCTCGCCAGCTGGGATTGAACCCTGTGGGAGTATTCACAGCCCTGATGCACATGCACAGTTACACGCACACACACAGAAACACACCCACAGACATGCGCAGGTGCAGAGCAAGTGTTTCCCCCCTCTGGTTCCAGTTTTCTCACCAGTAACATTGAAACTATAGCTTGGCCTTGCCATAGGACCCTTTGAGATCACAGACGTTCAAGTTCACTTTGGAAATTAAAGTCCTGGAATGACCCTGCTAAGATAATGCTCATCCAACTCCCCCACACAAAGGCAGAGACCAAGACTTTTTACCGCTCTTAAAATAACAAAAGGCAGCCACTTGGGCTGCCTTTAAATAAGCTTAAGTAAATGTACTCTAGTTCTATCTCAATAGAAGTTGGCGATTTCAACCTCAGAAGTCCACTGACTGCCCACAGAAGTCTGCTGTGCCCTCCCATTGCCAAATCTGGAATGAGCTGATTATAGACCATACTCCGATTCACAATTTCAAAGAAAGATGATACTGTGAGGTGGTTCAAAGAATGAACTGTGGAACTAGAGTGTCTGGGTTCAAATTCCAGTTCTGCCCCTTGCTGTTTGTACATGTTGATGTGGACTTGTTATTTAATTTACTTGCTATTTACTTGTGCCTTAGTTTCCCCATCTGTCAGCAGGATGGTTACAGTACCTACACCATGGGATAGCCAAGAGTGTTTACACACGCACACAAAGCAGTCCAGTAAGAGTGGTTATTACTATTTTTGTTTTGGAAGAAGAGTAGGGGGTGATGATGGACACATTCAAGATCCTTTCAGTGAGTCACTGTCAGTACAAGGCTAGTCCTGAGCCCTCCTAGCCCCCTTTCAGTCTACACTGGCTTTGGGGGAATGCTCTGGTGTTGAAGGAACGGGCAGCTACTCTACCCTCAGGTTTTAATGAGGGAAACTCAAGCTTTCATTGGTTAAAAGCTCTCTGCACTACTTTCTGCCAGTGCCAGTACCAACATCACTGTCACCTAAGCCTGCCTACAGGGGTCTTGTGGCAGAGGGCTTGGAACACTGAGGACTATAAGGACCTAGAAATTTAACAGAAAAAGGGGCTAGATTAAGTGAGGACTTGGGCTCCAACTTCTGCTCTGTCCCAGACAAGCTGGGTGACCTAGGCAAGTCATTTCACTTCTGAACTTTTAGAGATAACACAATGGTTGCAGTTCCTAAAGTAGATTTTGATAGGCTCAGAAATGCTTCACTTTCCAAAGGAAGTCAATGAAAAGCATTTGCTTAGCTTGTGGAAGGTGTGAGAAGAGGTCAAACACGGTGACTTCAACTCTAACCTACTAAGCTGCTAAGAGCCCCATCAGCACTTATTATTGAAAAAATTACCTATGAGAGTCATTTAATTTGCAACTCAAACCCAGCACAAGAAACCATGATGCAAAAGATCAAATCACGGATGCTTATAGTCTGTCCTGATGGCGGCTGCCTGAGGGCAAGAACCGGAGTGCAGCAGGGCACCGGCTGTCAGTGAGCACCAGGGCAGAAGGATTAAGCACAGGCCTTCTGGTGCAAGGATATCTGGGTTTGAATCTGTGCTTGGCCGCCTACCAGTAGCCTAGTGCACTCAGTCCTCTGAATGTCAGCTTCCTCGATGAGCACAGCCTGTGGGCTGTTAGGTGATGCAGTGAACAGCACACAGTGAGCTCAATAAATGGAAGACGGTCTCATTTAGGAGTCTCTAGGCTTGTGTCGGATCTGGCTGCAGGGAAAGCTGGAACCAGGGACTAAGACACTAAGAGACTTTCTCAGCTTCTCATCTCTGAACTGCTGACTTCATTCCATTCTACTGTAGATAGGCTCCTCCCTTTAGCTCTAGGTTCACATCAAGAGAAGATTCTTTTCCAGCAGCAGAAAAAAAAAAAAAAACTAAAAAACCAAGAAGGGACTCTGATTTGCCTGGTATAGGTCATATGATCATCCTTGGACCAATCACAATAGCTCAGAAGATGGAGTCCTCTGGTTCAGCTTGGGCCAAGTGCCTAGGGCTTCAAGGGATGTTTGCTGGAAGGAAAAGAGGAAGGGGGAGCTGTGCAACTTTCTCCTCAGAGTGTCTAGCGCGAAGTTGGAGAAGAACATTTCTCAGTGCTAGGCTCTGGGGAATGGCATGAAGCCACTTCTTATAAGTGCTACAACCTCTTCACTTGCCTTTGGTGCCACATTTATCCCAAAAGGTACTCTTTGTAGAAACAGCTCAACTTAATGCAGCTTAATGCTGCCCAAATCCACTATCTTCAGACACTGTTTGCAGAGCTTATGCGGTGCTCAGAGCAGAGGAAGCCCAGGCATGGTGGCAGTCTCACGGAGGGGCTGGGTGCATCTCTCCCTGTCTTGGCCCATCGTCTTCAGCCTCAGGGGGACCTGGCTTCCGTACCCCTACTGATCCCTGGCTGCATAGCTCAAAGATAATGGGGGGCACTGCACATAAAGCCAAAAAAATGATAGCTTGTAAGAGAACTGAGCAATCACCTGGCCCATTTCAGAGGAGGGGACCCCCTTCACCCCCTTGGCAAGGGGCCCTAACAAGGCCCCTTTGGGAACTGTGTCTTCTTCATCAAGCTCCCTCAGTCCTTAAGCATGATAGGGCCTCAAATACTGAGTGAATGAATGACTGAACTGATATTGGGATCCAGGCTTCTTGATTCCCAGGCCTGTACTATACATGCTGCAACATTCTACGTCTCCTTGAACCTAAAAATCCTCATTTCTCTATCTAAAGTCCTTTCTCATTCTACAGGGGTGGGTTCTTGGCCAGGATGGGCAGAAAAAGTATATAGGTGCTGAGACCCCCTCAGTGCTCACACTCCTAGCGGAAGTGAGTGAGAACTGGTACACCGCATTGGGGGTGGGCAGACGTGGAGGAACAGACTGGAGAGGGGTGAATATGTATACTCATCATCATTCTACACTTTATGATTGGGTCCTGTGGGCAGCAGGCAGGGCAGGGCTTCCATCCCCATCTGCTGGATGAGAAAACTGAAGCACCAAGAGGCAAGCAACTTACCTAACCTCCCCACCCTCCCCACCCAACCCCCAAGCAATTTGTGGAGGAGCTTCACCCCTTCCCAGGTGTAGGTGTCTCAGTTTCTGGCTCATTAACCCACTGTGGAAGACACTTTGGTGCCTCTCCCACATGCTCTCAGCACTTGCCCATGCGTACGAGGGCTGTCCCTGTAGATAACCGCAGAGCACACTGGGAATGAACAGCCTCTGTCCTACCCCTCCCCCAGCACTCCTCAACCAGAGACTGACATGAGTTGAGGAAATACAAACCCCAGCTACCCCCCCACTCAGGCGGGATAACACCGAGGTTGAACACATGCCCACAGTAGGTCCCTGCGCCCCCAGCACGCTCAAGCTCCAGTTGCCCACAAGAGTCATTTGCTCCATAACTTGCAATTTGTTGTGTTTTTGCCCTTCCCTACTTTATTACTCCCATGCTTCCTGGCCACTATGTCCTGGATGCTCCCCCCCAAAACTACTTGCACCTGAATATCTATCTTAGAGTCTGCTACTAGGGTAACCCAAACTAAGACAACAATCGCCTTTTCTAAAAAGTGAAATGGGGACCTCCCTGGTGGCCTAGAGGTTAAGTCTCAGCGCTATCAGCACTCTCACCACTGCAGGCTGAGTTTGATCCCCAGCCAGGGAGCTAATCCACATATGGCACATCAGACCTATCTCGCCCACTACCCCCTCAGCAGTGTACTTCAGTGGATCCGCCTATTCTGCTCCCCACACTGTCCCTGGTGAATCCTCTTACCACACTGCCCCCCCCCCACCTCTGGCCTATGCCCGAGTTCTTCTAATAAATAAATAAACAAATAAATAAATATTTTAAAAGTGAAGTGGATCATCTGGTGAAATAATGACCCAAAAAGGTAAATCCAAGTCAGGTCTAGAATATTTGGAAAGGCCACCTGGAGGGAGTCAGGCACCTTTGGTGCTGCTATTCTATGTCTTCCACTTATTCTGTGACCTTAGGCCTGTTTCTGACCCATGTGCGCCTCAGTTTCTTTATTTGTAAAATGAAAGCAAAGAATGGAATCCTCAGGGTGCTTCCAGTTCTCTACCACAGCTCCCACATTAGCCTTAACATATTCAGCTCTAGCTCGGTCAGTGCTGGGAGAAGGGTGGAGGGTTCCAAGAGGTGCTGGCAAGCAGTCCCACTGCTGGTCTCGCTTCTTGCCCTTGAAAGGTAGGCGAAACTCTGCCCTGCTGGGATGGGCCCCACCTACCTCCAGCCTGGAGAGGAGACGCAAGGCTACTGTCCTCCCTTCCTTCTTTGCCCCCCTCCTCCCTCTCTGCCAGGAAAGTCAGCCGCTGGGGGATTAAGAGTGGGCCCGGTGCCCATTCAAGCCATTCAGCAAAACAGGAAGCCAAGCTCACTCCTGCCCGCCCAGCTCTGCTGGGCAGGTCTGCAGGATTACTCGCTTTGTGCTGGGGACTCGCACAAAGGGAGGCCCAGCCCGTGGGGAAGGTCTCGTCCAGGCAGAATCCTGGACCCTGTGGCTGGGTGGCAGAGCTAATCCACCCATCTGCTGAGCCAGAGGCTGTGCCCTCATGGGGACAGCGTCTGCGGTGCCCAGCACAGCCCTTCATTGGCACAGAGGGGACTCGCAGCTCCCAAGGGTACAATGGGTGCCTCCCGAGACAAGGCCTTGTCATCTGCAGCCTGCGCGCCTGTGTTCGGCACCAGAGTGCAGAGATCTGCATGAAAGGCAGGCAGGCAGGCAAGGCGCAGTTAGGCGGGTGAGGACAAGTTCATCTCCTGAGCCAGAGGCTCCTGAAGGCCTCTGGAGGAACAGGCATGTTCGTTTTGTCTCACTCTTTGCAGCCACCACATAATCCTTAACCTGGGCAAGCCCGGTCTGACACTGAAGGCTACTCTAAGGCGGAAATGTCCTTGTCAGTTCCCAAGCACCAAGGGGACAAACATGGATGAATCTGACTGGACAGGCAGACTCCATAGCAGATCACGCCCTGTCAACCTCCGCCCCACCCCCACCCCAGTCACTTGACAAGGTGGGCACTCACCCTCTGGGATCCTGCGGAGAAAATCTGTGGTCTGAGTGATACAGAGTCCCCTGAACTTCACTCATCCCTCATTTCAGCCATGTCTGTGTAGTCCTGTACTATCACCAACTTAACATTTTCCTTTCTTAGCAACACACTTTCTAAACTGAAATACTTCAGCCCTTTGTTAGCAGTAACACCTGTGAAATCATGGTTTTTGTGTGCTAATAGTCCCTAATACAATAAGAATAATTTCCCCCAAAAAATGCCCCCCCAAAGAAATGGCTTGTCCCTAGACTACCCAAAATCAGCCTGGAAATCAAAAGTGGTAAGTGAAGTACAGAAAATGAGATCAGATCATTTCTAATCATTCTAATTCCCTTCAACACTTGGAAGCTGGACTTACAATAGAATCCTCAATGACACTGATTCCAAAATTCGCTGCAGTCACCTAATCCAGATCCTCAAGAGTGGCTCCAGGATCCTCCTTCCCCACACCCTTGATGTAGTCATTAGGCAGTCCCACCTGCCCATGCTCCTCCCTATCCCAGCCACCACTGCCTCGGTTTAGACATTCAGCCACCCTCACCCAAATCCCTGCAAGAGTAGCCTCCTTAGTGGTCTCCCTGTGGTCTCCTATGGTCTCCTACTGGCCTCCAACCCACTCTCCACCCTGCAACCAGAGTAGTTTTGCCAAGCATATCTGAAGCACCTAGAACACAGTAAAGACTGCATTAAGGGTAACTATAATATCTTTAAAGATACAAATCTCATCAAGTCTCTCTGCTGCTTAAAAGCTTTCCATGGTTACCCACAAGCATCAGTATAAATTGAAATTCCTTAACTGGGAATGGAATGCTCTTTCTGATGTAGCCCCTACCTACTCCTTTAGATATGTTTTCTGTCATTTCCCAACTCTGCTCCTATGCTTCAGTGAAACCACTGAGTTGTCCAAGCTGTTTCATTCCTCTGTGTCTCTGCTGATTCTTTCTCTTCTGCGGGGAATGCTCACCCTCTCTGAAAACCACCTATTCCTCAGATGTCTAGCCAATTTAGGATCTTATTCAATTGCATTATCCTTTTTGTATCGGTTAGTTTTTACCATATAACATGCCACTCCAAAACATAGTGGCTTAAGATTATATCCATGGGTTTGTTAGATGGTTCTTCTGATCTGGCTGGCTCAGCTAGGGCTAGCTGGTCCTGGTTGGCCTCATTCATATGTATGGGGCCTCGGCTGGGTGGCGAGGGTGACTCCTGACATGATCTTACCCTCCAGGAGGCTGGCTTGGACTTGTTTACGTGGTGGGCTCAGATTCCCAGCAGCAAAAGAGAGAGGGCAAGTCCCAATGTGCAAGTGCTTATGAAACCTCTGCTTGCATCACATTTGTAAATGTCCACCAGTCAAAGCAATCATGTGACCAAGCCCTATTCCAGGGATAGAAACTGGAAGAACAGCAAAGACACATTGAAAGGGAGAGCAATTAGGACGAGCGATAATTGTAGCTCTATGGTTAAGAAAAACAAAACCATGTTTTGTCTTCCTGGTGCACATTTCCCCCTTACTCTGGTAACATCACCCTCCTTCTCTTGAAGAATTAATCCCTCCTCACTTCAAACAAAATCCTAACCTGTAGCCCTCACCCCCCAGAGGTGAGTAAGCTGGGTTAATCATAGTAACTCATTTCCTGAGTCATGGTGATTGGTCTAAAGGTCAGACATATGACCCAACATGAACCAATCAGAGTTCTTCTTCCCTAGGATTTCAGAATTGGTGCTGTGTGACAAATTACCCTAAAACTTAGTGACTTAAAATAGTATTTATTATCTTATAGCTTGTGTGGGTCAGAAATCCAAGAAAATCTTAGCTGGATGGTATGGCTCAGAGTCTCTCGTGAGATTGCAATTACGTATTGGTCAGAGATGCCATCATCTGAAGGCTTGACTGAGGCTGCAGAATCCTCTTCTAAATTCACTGCTGGCCAGAGACCTCAATTTCTGGTCACATGATCCTTATGCCAGGAAAGTAAACTTCCTCAGACTCAGTGATTACAGAGCAAGAGAAAGCTGTCACATCTTTTATGACCTAGTCTTTAAAGACATAAATGTGACTTCTGTTTTGCTCTATTCATTAGAAATGAGATACTAGGGGGGCCTCCCTGGTGGTGCAGCGGTTAAGTGCTGCGCTGTGGAGCTGTCAGCAGTGGTGAGGCGAGTTCGACACCCAGCCAGGAAGATTCCCACATGGCGTGGCAGACCTCTCCTTCCTCGCCCACTGCTCCCCTCAGCAGTGTACTTCGGTCTATCTGCCTGTTCTGCTCCCCGCTCTGTCTCTGGTGAACCTTCTCCCCGCCCCATGCCTCTGGCCTGTACCCCAACTTGTATGCATAAATAAATAAATCTTTAAAAAAATAATAAAAATAAAGAAAAAAAAAGAAAATGAGATACTAGGTCAATACTCAAGAGGAAGAGAGTTAAGCCCCACCTCTTAAAGAGAGGGATAATAAAGAATTTGTGGATTATTCATAAAATCATCATCTCAAATAATGACTGATACTTATTGAGTGCTTTCTATGTGTCATAGACTACATGTTTTAAGAATATTTTCCTTAAATCGTATCACCACTCTATAAAGTAGATACTACCTTTGATCTGTCAGGCAAGATAACTGAGGCAAGACTGCCACGGTCTCAAAGCAAATGATAGAGTTAGAATGGGAATTGAAGAGTCAAAACCCAGAACTTTTTTTTTTTTAAGATTTATTTTATTTATACATACAAGCTGGGGTACAGGCCAGAGGCGTGGGGTGGCGAGAGGGTTCACCAGAGACAGAGCGGGTAGCAGAATAGGCAGAACAGAAATACACTGCTGAGGGGAGCAGTGGGCGAGGCAGGAGAGGTCTGCCGTGCCATGTGGGACTCTCCCCGGCCGGGCGTCGAACTCATGTCACCGCTGCCGACAGCTCCACAGCGCAGTGCTTAACCGCTGCGCCACCGGGGAGACCCAAAACCCAGAACTTTTGCTTCTAACCACCAAGTCATATAATGATTGAAAGATGGTAGATGATTCTGAGCCTAAGGTTCTTAGATGGAGTGATGGCCCCAAAGATATGTCATGTCCTAATTTCTGGAATCAGTATTAACTTAAATGGCAAAATATGTGATGACATTAGAGATCTTGAGAGGAGGCTTTTATTCTGGATTAATCAAGCAGGCCCTACATGCAATCACGGGTGTCCTCATAAGAGAGTGGCATGAGGGCCTCCCTGGTGGCGCAGCAGTTAGGCGCTGTGCTGTGGAGCTGTCAGCAGCGGCAACGTGAGTTCGATGCCTGGCCAGGGAGATTCCCACATGGCACACCAGACCTCTCCTGCCTCGCCCCCTGCTCCCCTCAGCAGTGTATTTCTGATCTGCCTGTTCTGCTCCCCACTCTGTCTCTGGTGAACCCTCTCGCCGCCCCACACCTCTGGCCTATACCCCAGCTTGTATGCATTAATAATTTTTTTTAAAGAGAGTGGCATGGGGAGTTTTGACACAGATAGAAGAGGAGAAAACAGAGAGGAAAAGCTGATGTGAACACAGAGGCGAAGGTCAGAGTGAGGCAACGACAAGCAAAGGAATGCTGGCGGCAATCAGAACCTGGAAAAGGCAAGGAACAAATTCTTCCCTAGGGCTTCCAGAGGAAGTTTGGTGAACACCTTGATTTGGGACTTCTCACCTTCAGAAGTATGAGACAATAGGTTTCTATAGTTTTAAGCTACCAAGTTTATGGTATTATGTAACAGCAGCCACAGAAATTTAATATAGATGGTAAAGTGTATTCCCCCCGCCCCCGTTTATCAGTGTTACCCTTGATGGCTGAAATGAGTGTTTCATGCTTATTAGCATGGCTGTTGTCTTTGATAGGCTTGATATCAATATGCTCTGAAATAACAGTAAAATCAGATAAAAAGGAGAGGAAACAAACTGTATAATAACTGACTTGGTTGTTATTCAGTGTTTTACTCTGAGCTTCCTGGTAGCTGATGATAAAAGAAAATCAGGATGGATTGCAAAATTTTTCACTTGCTGATAAAAAGGAACCACAATCTGTTCTGAGAATGGGGTCCTAAGGCTCAGACCCAGCAGGGAGCTGAGAGATTCCCAGTGAGGGTAAAGCCTGGCCCAGCCTGGGCGTGGTCAGGGAGCTGTCCGCCCTATAGTGCTGACTGGCCACCCTCCCCCAAACACTACAGAAGTATTTTGCCTTCCTGTAGCCTACCCTTCTGCCCCAGCAGAAGGGATTAGAGATGTTTCCTCATCTGAGGCTCCAAAGATGAAAACACAGTATTGGCTGTTCTGCTCTACCCCCTCCCTCACTTTCTTCCCATCCTGTGACCTTTGGTGCCTCTTTCTCCCTAATTCATCTCTTCCTCTTCTTTCACTTTCCAACATCCTCACTATTCCTTTGGCCAGAGTCACTCTTTTTCCACGTCCCCCCTTTCTCTGCCCTCTCTACAATTCTTCCCTTCTCCCTCTTTCCTCTTCACACACTAGCTATGCAAACACAAGTTTCTTAAGCTCGCTGAGTGAAAACCTGGCCCTTGCAGGTGGTTATAAAGCCAGTTGTTTGGTATAGAGATGTCTAATACAATTGATCCCCCTCACCCATTTCCCTTTCTCCCATATGGGAAGTAAGATGGGCGGGGATACCACATAAATACCCTTCTCCTCCCCAAGCAGAGTCTCGGCATGCTTTTTGCTCAACAACTACTGGAGAAAGTCTTTGGGTATAATCCTCCTCCTCCTCCATCTGGAGACAAACCCTGACTGGTCCAGGAAGCCTGGTAGCATCCAGCAGGGCCAGGGAGTAGAAGATAATCAATGAAGATCTCAATGGGGGGAAAAAATCATGATTTGCCTCTTGCCTACTGTGTACCAGGAATGGAATAAGCATTTTACATGCATTTCACATACAGAGAGGGGAAGTGACTTGCCTTGGGTCACGCAACTATTAAGTGGTAAAAACAGGTCAGTCTGACTCTAAATGATGTGCTCTTTGATATAATTTATTAAAATTTTATTTATTTATGCATACAAGAGCTGGAGTGTAGGCCAGAGGTGCAGGGGTGGGGGGTGAGAGGATTCATCAGAGACAGAGTGGGGAGCAGAACAAGTAGATTGACTGAAATACACTGCTGAGGGGAACAGCAGGAGAGGCAGGAGAAGTATGCTGCGCCATGTGGGAATCTCCCTGCCAGGGATCGACCTCATGCTGCAGTGGCTGCGGATAGCTTCATAGTGCTGAGACTTAACCCCTTGTGCCACCAGGCAGGCCCTGATTTTAATTTTTTTACTACAGAAAGTTTTAACATACAGTAGAGTAGAGAGAACAGTATAATGAAGCCCAGCATCTATTACGCAGCTTTCTTGATCAATTCTTGAACAATCTTGTTTCATCCTACCCCCACCTACATCACCCTTTCCTTGTTTTGAAGCATATCTCAATATCATATAGTTTCTTCACAAACATTTCAGAATGTGTCTATAAGAGAGAACACTGATTTTTTAAAATATAACCAAAATACAATTACTATGCCCTAATACTCTGCAATAAGATTATCCCAAGATTATCAAAATAACAAGGCAGCATTCATACTTCCAGTCATTATGTTTTCTGCTCTCTCCTGTTGTCTTTTTTAATAAAAAGGACCCCTTTCTCACTAAGAAGTTCTTCCACACACATTATCTAATTTAATGTTCCTATCAGTATTTGGGGATACACTGCTCACAACTTTCCTAATTCTGGATATAAGAAAGCACAGGCTCAAAAAGACGACTAGACCTGCCCAAGCTCACACAGTGGGTGAGGAGCAGAACCAGGCTCTGGCCCAGGCCCTCTGTCTCCCAGTCCTTGCTTCTCTCTACCCAGAGTCTCATAATGGAAGATCCCAACTGTCAAGCTCAGAGGCTTTGCACAGCCTAGAGGAGTAGGCTGCGAGACTCTCCCCCCAAAGGCAGCAGACTAGATAGTGGGCATTCCCAATTGAGGAGTTTTAGCCAAGCTCCTTTTTCTGGGTAACAACAAGACTAATTCCTTGGCTCAGGCTTATTTGTGTGCAGTAGTTCCCCAAAGCCTGGGCGGCAGCTGGGGTTTACCATCCGCCTCTCAGTGGCAAGCATTAAGCCCCCTGCACTATGACAGATTGGATGCTGAAGCCCAAAGGGCAGGCACAATAGCAAGATCACTCAACCGACTTTATCCTAATTCTGCTTTTTGCCTAAGTGGAGGAGGAGGGCAAAGGTTTCTCTGTTTTTCTTCTGAGAACCTCCTTGCCTAGAGAATGCCGAGGATTCCATTCTAAATCCTCTCGGCTCTTATGGTTAATTCTTCCATTAGTCTGTAGGCTACAGAGCAAACCCCTCAGTCTGGCATTCAAGGCCTGCAGTCTGCCCAACACCACTGTTGTAATCTACCATAGAAATCAAAGGGACCATGATATAATTTCAGGGAAGACAAAAAGAACTTTATACTAGCTAATTCCCGAAATTCTCCAGTTAGAGTTTCACTTCTTCAGTTTTAGATTATGTTCTCTGTTTACAGGCAAGCATTGTTCCTACCAGCAGTGTTCATTCAGCCTCCTTCTATCCGTCAGATCTCAAGACCTAATAATAATATTTGCTATTTGTTTATCCCATTTGGACCATGGTGTTTCATTTTTCCATGATTTTGCTCATGCTGTTTCTTCTGTTGGAATCTCATTTCTTCATTTTTTATCTACTAACTGCTGAGGCCTCAGCTCCTCCAGGGACTCTTCCTAAAAGTCTCTGTGCTCTCACAGCCATGTTCCAACTGATGCTGAAGGTGAATTGTTCTTTCACGGATTTAACCTGACCAGCACTTACCTCTAACAGCAGTGTGATCCCTCCAGGGCAGGGATCTAGGGCAGGGATCATCGACTGACCTCCCTGGTTTCCCCAGACCTGAACAAGGGCCTGGCGCATAGAAGGATCTCAACTTAGGAGCTCACCAGAACACTGTATCTGGAACCTAGTAGATTAGGCTGTTTAGAAATGATGTTGCCTCTTATTTTATAGCAATAGAACTGAAGCCCAGAAAGGCAAGGTGACGAGTCCCAAGGCCCCAGTTCTGAGTGGAGGGTCAGTGCTCTTACCTGTATCTCCTGCCTCCTGGCCCACCTTGCTTCCCCTGCTACCCTCCTGGGTTCTGAGTGCCCAGAGCAGAGGACTGGGAAGCACCTGAGCAGGAGGCCTGCTCTGAGGACTCTGGAGCCAGCAGCAGGAGGTAAACACCTCCAGCACAGCCCTGATCACCATAGGGCAAAGTTTCAACTCCCCACCCTGGTCTCATAGGCCTGCTACATCTGTTCTCAAGCCCATCTCCCCAGCCTCATCCCCTACAACTCCCTCTCAGGTGCCCCTGCTCCCACTATACCCACCAACTCACCCTCCTCTGGGCTACCTGATTTTTCAGATCCCTGCACTCAATGCCCAAATTCTGACCCCATCACATCCTGAGACCCCACCATCAGTACAACTGGATGAAGAGGTGAAGCAGATGTTCACAGAAGTTCTTTTATGTCAGAGCAACCAAGCATCACAGTGCTTAGAACAAGCAGACCAATCAGCATTTCCCACACTGTGCTCATGGAAAGCCAGCATCCTGAAAGATGTTCATAACTTTCTCCACAGAAGAGCAATACAGTAATGCTGCTCATGTACTGAGTACTCATCTTTCAGACACTGCTTGCATGCAATGCTGCATGTCAGCCTCACAACAATCCTAAAAAAGCATTTTTTTCTCTGAACTACAAATGAGGAAACTACAGCTCAGAGAAGCTAGTGAAGTTCACCAGAGTCACACAGCTAGAAAGTAGCAGAAAGAGGATTCAAAACCCAGTCTGCTATTTTGTGAGTCTACCTTTGTCTCTCTCCTGCATTGTCCCTTGAGGAAAATCAAGATGCAGTCATCATATTAAACATCCTGAGGATTCTTGTTTAAACTTAAACATTTCCCACACTCATCTGAAGCTGGAACATTCCTCTCATCACCACCAGCTTTTGCTTTACTGAATCCTATTCACATCCTACTCGATTTAATATTTCACTGAACAGTTTACAAAATGCTGCACTAGAAAATAGCAGTTCTCACTGCCCTAGCAATCTGACAGCTCACAATAGAGTTGAAGGAACCCTGGAGACCTCAGTGCACAGCCTCTTCATTGTAATGTGGGGTTCTGTATACTTGCCCCAGAGAAGGGTAAGTGCTCACTCTCCCCAGCTGCATTGTTAATGAGGTTAGGGAGCAAGTCTCTGACTCCCTCCTCAGGGCTAGGATGGGTCTTTACTCAAGGCAGGCTGCAGGACTGGCAATCTGGAAAAATGCTAATAGGTGAAATTCACCCATCTTCCTGTAGAGGCTGCACAGGCTTCAGGAGATGGAACAAGCTGGAAGGAGCACCATTTTACTAAAAAAGACCAGGAAGGAGTTCCCGAGTTCACAAAGCAGGACAGTTCCACAGATCACATCAAATTAGCTCTAAGAGAAAGGCCCAGAGAAGAAAATGGAATTGTTCCAAGGCCACACAGTAAATTCAAAACACAGCTACAACTAGCATTCAAGCCTCCTGCCTCCTGCTTCAAGCCTCTGTCTGGCCTTTCCTGTGATTACTGACATGTGTGTCTGTCTCCTCAGCCCTGACAGAGGCTCCAGGACAGCAAGGACAGTCCCACTCATGCCTGACTTCTGGTTCTTGACATTTAAAGCTAAATATTCACTAAGTAAATGAATAACCAAAAATCTTTATGTTTACCAAAAACTTTTATTTCTCACTCCAATCATTTATAAGATTGGAATTAACTTTTGGCTGAAAATGACCATACTCTTAAAGGATAAACATTTGTTACCAAAGAATGAGAGTAAAGCTTGCATAATACTTAATATATGTATGTCATATATATACACATACACTCCAAATACCACTCTAAGCATTTAACCTATATTATTTACATATTTAAATCTCGCAATGGACTCTTTACATTTCACAAAGTACTAGTATCATCATCTCCATTTTGTAGATGAGAAAAAAATGTGGCACAAAGACCTTTAAAGTAACTTTCATGAAGTTACACAGCTAATAAATTATAGAATTACAGTTTGAACCCAGGCACCCTAACACCAAAAACTACATACTTAACTGCCATATTATACTACCTCTCAAAGGAACTGTGGTTGTCAAATACGCACTATGCACTAAGCCCTTTGGTAAAGCATCACTTACATTACCGGTAATATTCAGAACAAAGTTCTGAGATAAATATTATGCCAGGAGAAGATGAGATGAACAGCAATTAGAAAAATGGAGACCAGTAAGTGTAAAAGGATTTGTCTAAATTCTCACAGGTGGAAGTGACAGAGTTGAAATTTAAAGCCAAGTGCAGTGACACATGTGTGGTCACCTTTCATATTTTATGACTAAAATGTCACATGTTCCAGCCAATACCTGGTATGAGGGATATGACAGAGAGAGTCTCTACAGACCCTGCCTTCACAAAGCTTACACTCTGAAAAGACAAATCATCATTAAACAATTCATTAGCCAATTAGTTAGCCAATTAAAAGGCTGGTAACTGCTTCAAAGGACAGGTAGGAAGAGCTACACTGTGATTAGCTTGCTCATAGTAGAAAGTTCCAGTTCACCCAATGAATGCTTTGAATGTTATCATTAAAACAAACTTCTACATAGCTCCACACACCAGTTATAAAAAGAGAACTGGAAGAAATAAGTTCTAATTTATCTGAGGAAATAAAAAGGCATCACTGATCAACACATATTCTTGGAAACAAGATGACTTAAGAGCAAATCAAAAAGAAGACAGACACTCAGTGAGAGTGTCTTCTGAGCACTACTAGAGGGTGGAACTCTTTGGGAACTTCCGCAAGGATGCCATTAAGTAGGAGTTATTATCCCCATCTGAAGAAGAGAAATTAAAGACACAGAGACATTGACCAATTCTTTGGAGGTCAGTCTCACAACTACTGAGTAGGATCAGGATTCAACCCCAGGCTGAAGTGATAGCAATGCTCAATTCTTTCCCCCAATCAAATGGCATTTTTTAATCTTAAAAGCTGATCAGCCAAGAGTTGAAAGTTTGGACTCTGACATCATTGGTATGCAAAACCTTGTCAATACCATCTCCCCTCCATGAGGCCCTGGAGAAGTAACACTGCTTTTCCGGGAAACAAAAGGATCAAAATGAGAGGATCATACATGATGCAAACCACACTTCTTGGAGAATTGCTAATTACTGGAATGATTGCATTCCTTTCCGCTGAGATATAGGCTTCTTGAACAAAAAGCTTTAATATTTTGTTTATGCAAATAGAGAGACCATTCTCCATCTCTCAAATAAGATGCCCACATTGGGGCTTTTCTATGCCTTCCTGTGACATAAACAAATACTTCCTTCTCCAAGGCAATTCGGCATTTTGGTGCAGCCAAACCTTGCCCAGAGTTCCTGGTTCCAATTTCAGGAGTAAAACCATTTTCAACTAATCCAGTTTTTCTTAGTTTAAAAGGGACCATGAGACTTCACTTTTTGTCTGAGGAGAAAAGGTCTCATCTTTTCTAGACTCATCCTCTGGCCTGAGGACAATTTTCACCCAATCACCCACATGACTTGACTCCACAAATGCCCTTTCTTGTCAATGGTGAATACTGGGCATTTTCAAGATCAAGAATGAACACAACTTCGCAACAGAGAAGTGAAGCACCTTGGCCAACATGCCAACAAGCTTGCCCTCAGAAGCCTCCTGCTCCCAGCATTCCCAGTCTGCCACCCCACTGGGGTCTGAGAACCTGAATGTCCACTGGGCAGCTCCTCCCAAAGTAGACATTCTGCCTTCTTGGGAGTGAGCAGGGAAGAGGGCACCTGGACAGGCGTGTACGAACAGCCCTCCCACGTCAGGAGCTTGCCTTTCAGGTTTCCTAAGAGCTGATGTGCCTGTGGATTCTATAATGAGGAGGGATTTATTTGTTGAAGGATCTTTTCAGCTTTATTGCTTAACTCAAAGGTGAGAAGGGGGTGGGGGCAAGATGAGAATTACTCTCCTCTGCCTTCCCAAACAGTCGAAATTTAAGCTTTGTCTGCAGCTGCCCTGAAAGAGCAGCCAACATAGTATTAAGAATGCGGACCCAGGAATTTTAGTCCTGAATTGGCTTCCTCACCTGCTTTGTTACCAGGGAAAACTCTCTCCTCTCTGTGGGCCAGTGACATACATAAACCATTTCAGAATGCAATTCACAACCTCTCTGAGAAACGGGTTTACCAGTTAGGTAGTGATAAACAATTCTTTTTGTCTTGAACCAAATATAACTTTTAGCATTTAAAAGAAGGCCTGGATTCAAACCCCAGCTCTGCCACTCATTGACTGTCAATGTAAGACACAAAGTAACCACTTTCTTGTCTCAGTTTACTCATTTAGCAAATCAGAATCACAATTTCTGTCCTACCTGATTCATAGCCCTGTTGGGAGGGGAAGAATTAGAGGAGATAAACTATAGAGAGAGACCCAGAAAAATCACCCATCACTCCTCAAATGGCTGGAATTATCATAACATCAGCACCCCTGAGCTCTAGGCTTGGTCCGTCCTGAGAGTGGCAGCTCCTGCCCTCAGGGTCTTGTCCTGCTCTAAGGCACATATGAGGGTCACAGTGTCCACTCCTTTCTGCATCCGACTCAGTGAGTCTGATCCAAGCCAAGCTGGGCAGGAGCCTGGTCTCTGGCTAAATAAACATGGCCACGGAGAGCACCTAGGCTCTTGGGGGCTCTCACTGCCTGCTGGGGCATTTCAGACCCAGCCAGCCTACCCGAGCCAAAGCTCACCACAGCCTTTGCCCTCAGCTGCGTCCTCTGCCCCAAGCGACAGGCCTTCGTGGGGAAGGGAGGGAAGAGGTGTGTGTCTCCCTTTCTTGGGAAGATCCCCAGCATCCTGAGACGGGAGGTTTGGTACTCACAGTGTTTTACCGACTGGCAGGGCCCCTTCCTTTCTCTAGGCTTCAGTTTCCCTGTCTGTGAAATGAGGACTTGGATTAGGTCAGAAGTTGCAAATTGGTAGCTGGATTCAGCAGGCATGTGCTGCATTTGGCCCACAGGAATTTTCAGCATGTTCTTTAAAAATGAATAGCCCTTTTAAAATTTCATTATTTTTTAAACTGTATTCTTATTGAGGTAATGTTGGTATACAACCTTATATATATGATTCAGAGACACAGATTCACAACTGTCAGATGCACAGACCCACCACCAAGACACCCCCAGTCCACTGGGCCCCCTCCATACTTTGTTCCCACTCTCCCCTCCCCTGTCCATAGCCTCAGTTCTACTCTCAGATTTCTAGAGTTTGTTTTGGTTTGCTTTGGTCTGTTCTTTTCTTTTCTCTATATTCCACATGAGTGAAATCATCTGGTATTTGTCTTTCCCCTTCTGATTTATTTCACTTATCATTATCCTCCCTAGTTCTATCCATGTTATCACAAATGGCAAATTTTCCTCTTTTTTTATAACTGAGTAGTATTCCACTGTGCGCATATATATACACACACACCATATCTTCTTAATCCCCTCATCTGTTGTTGAATAGCCTAGGTTGTTTATAGTAGCTTTAAGTTTACAGAAAATGGAGAGGAAAGTGCAGTTTCCACATACCACCTCTCCCTACCTCCACTCCTTGCGTTAGTATGGCACATTAGTAACAAGTGATAAGTGACATTACCCATTGTTATTAAAGCCTACGTTTGCATTAGGGGTCACTCTTTGTGTTTTACAGTTCTATGTATTGTAACAGATGTACTACATCATATTACAGTAGCATAAAAACAGCTTCCTGGCCCTAAAAATCCCCTGGGTTTCACCCATACGTTTCCATTTCTCCTAAACCCTGGCTATCACGATCTTTTCATTGTCTCTACAGTTTTGCCTTTTCTAGAATATCCCTATATGGGTATCAGACAGTATGTAGCCTTTTCAGACTAGCTTCTTCCACTTAGCAATATGCATTTAAGTTCTCCCACATCTTTTTGTAGATTGATAGCTCATGTTTTTTTATTACTGAATAATACTCATTTGTATGGCTGTATCACAATTCCTTTTATCCACTCACCAGCATGATTTTAAGTGGAATTATTTGCCAATATTTTAAAACATAAGACATTATGTTGAAATACAGATTTTCAGTTTCTTTTTAAAAACTGGAAGATTTGGTCACCCTGGGCCCGTATTCCCAGACGGCAACATGGCTGGAACCAAAAAACAGCAGGCTTCTTTGGAAGGGGCGTGGAGGCCCTGCTCTCTACAGTCCCCTCCTGTCCTCCTTTGTGAGCTAACAGGCACTGCGAAGCGCGCAGACCAAGCTCTGCGTACTATTAGCAAAGTGACTTCAGGCAAATGTGTGACGTGCGTTCCATTTTTGTCACTTCCTATCTTCAGATCTCTCTCCACCCTTTACTACCCTGTCCTGTGTCTGGAGACACTGACCCTGCAGGCTGCAGCTCTCGGGCTCCATTGCTGTCTGGTTTATAGACAGGAGGCACTGGCATGTGATTGGAGGGTCAGAGGACAGAGGCACCACCACAAGCTCCCACCACACTCCCCCTTCCTGGGGCTCCTACTGTCCAAGAGTAGCTGCAGCTCTCCAAGACCAGGGTGCTGTTGGGCAACCCTCCCCTACAGTCCCAAATCTCACTGGGCACTGGTGACTCCACAGCCTCCCTTTGCCCCTCCCCACTGCGGCTCGCCTCTGCTTCTCTCAACGCCTCTTGTTTATTCTCTCAATCCTTTTACTCCCCTGTATGCAGCCCTTTCATTAAAGTCTCTTTATTTGAATCATCTGCATTGATTCTTTCACCTTTTGAAACTAAAACAGCAAGTTGCTTGTTCTCTCTGTGCTTCCTCACCTGAAAATGGGAATCATGTTAATGCCCTCTTCACTGGCATGATATGACAATGAGGTGAGTAAATGTATAGATGGTGCCTAGCACAGTGCCTGGCACATGTAAGTGCTCAATGAATGTTTATTAACACTTACTGTCCTCATTATCATTAGGCTTTATGACACTGGGGCTATATGATCACTATAGGCTCATAGAGCACGGACAGAGTATGAATGGGTGACTCACTACACAAAAGTTGCTGCAAATAAATCTCCAAAGAGCATTTTAATCTTTTGATCCCAAAGCAGAGTTGAGGCTTGGATAATGCAAATGTTCATTATCTCTCTTCATTTATAAGCAAAAGGACTGTGACCCTTAGGGAGTTTGATAGCCAGTCTTTCCTCAGATGATGACAGCCAAGTGGAACCTTCATCCCACTTAGAGGTAATGAGTAACATTCAGGGAGCCCTTCCTCTATGCCAGAGAATTCAATTTTTATATGTAGAACAATGTAATGACTACACATCACGGTCTCTACAGATAAGACAAGTGAAGTTCACAAATGAGGTTCAAGAGATGATGTGATTTGTCCAAGGTCACACAGTCAATAGATTTTCAAACTGGAACTAAATCTCGGTTCCTCTGACCCTTCAATCACATCCCCTACCCATCTGTGGGAGAGATCTCATTCACACCGACCCCAGAGTTTTCCTCATTGCAAAAAAATCTTCCCATTTCTTATTAGAAACCTGGCTAAACCCTACAGATCCCCTAGTTAGGTTACCAAGGAGAAATGTGAAGTGATATCATTGAGGGTGGGGTCCAAGTCTGCCCTCTATACCGCCTTTCCTTGCTGGGAAATTCCACATGCCTGCACCCAGGTTGGTCTCTGACAGGTCTCTTTGTGAGAGGGGAGAGACCCAGTCAGCTTGAGAAGCCCAGGGAGGAGTAAGTAAAAAATGAAACTCAGACAAAAACTTCAGTCCCTTCTCTCCGACTAAGCACAATAAGAATTTGTGAAATAAAAGAAAGGAGGGATAGAGTCAGTCAATCCACTCCAACAGAGCTGGCAAGGGACCACTGAGTGTGAACCCACCTCCTTCTTCTGGCCCTATGCCTCAGTTTCCCCACCTGAAGACTGGGCTTCTGTCCCCTACCTTTTGGGAAATATCCTGAGCACTAAAGAGAACATGCATACGTAGTCCCCATAACACTGTGGGCCCCCTGTGCTGGCTCCCTCGGCCCCTCTGCCTTGTTTTGCATCCCCCCAGATGTTCTCTCACTTCTCTCAGTCCTCTGGAAACTTATTCTAGATAATTGGAGCAATGGCATCTAAGAGTCATTACACTCTTTAGAAAGCAAAAGATTCAGAAGTTGAAAGTTCTGTCTTTGGTCATACATATGTGTGGCTCACGTTCAGTGCAGTGCTATGGATGTGCCAGCCACTGCAGAAGTCTTCACACATTTAACGGTTTAAAACGAAGATGACCAAGGCTGAGATTAGCATCATTTCCCTCATATTCTTAGTAGATCCTCCCACCTAGGAGGTGGTTGTAAACAAATACATTCTCCTCTCCCCCCGCCTCCCCCCCCATACACCTTTATGGGCAGCAAAACCTGTGTGAGAGGTCAGGTGACTTGTCAAATATCACCTAGATTGGAATCTAATGGTCTCCCTATTCTCAGCAACCACTCATTCACTGGTAACTAGAAAGGAAGGGGGCATCCTTGAGCTTCCCCCAGGATGTTTCTTGCACTCTCAGAAACTCAGTGCCAATGACAGAGCCCAAGGCACGCCACAGTGGGAACCAAGTTGGAACAAAATCCAGTTTCCTCTGGGCTCTTCTCATTTTTCTATGTGCTTTCAATTCAAAAGGAAATGGAGAGACAGGGAGTACTTGGGACTAACAAAATGAAATAATACTCCAGGTCCTCAGATCCCCAATAAGTCAAACTCCCCCAGAGAGTGACTAGAAGTTTCCAGACCCAATGTTCCATCAGCTCAAAAGGCCCAAGGTTTGGCATGGCTGCCCAGATGCTGCCCAAGAGGCTTAGAGGAGACATTCAAGTCCCAGAGTCCAGGGGTGGGGCCCAGCATAGGGCCCCAGAGTGCCTGGCTGCACACAACACTCTTGCCAGCACTAGTCCTGACCCAGTTGTCATAGGTGAGTGGCTAGCCAAGCAGGTTCTGGGAAAGAGAGGAGCCAGGGCTCCAGGAGACACTTGACTTGTCTCTCAAAGGAGCCAAGGGCACGCTCCAGTGATACCCACAGCTCCTTTTTCCTACAGCAGCCTGCCTCTCTGGAACTACCTTTGGCCCCAGCACAAGGCGGTGGTGGGCTGTAGGCAGGGGCTTCTGCCCTGAACTCTGCAGGCAGGAGGAGCTGGGCCAGCAGAAAGAGTCATGGATAAATTTATTTATTTGTATTTACTCACTCAACAAACATTTGCCAACCACCTGTTCTCTGACACTCTATCAGGAACTGGGGGTTTTGGAGTGAATTGGGTATGATGTTTGCCTGTTACAGTCTAGCAAGATTTTGTATCCAAGTAGGTGAAATACAAAATACAGTGGCAGGGCCCTCAAAAAGGTCTCTAAGTCATGCTGCCTGGTCCAATCTCAGCCTAAGCCTACAATGTTGGGTGACCTTGGACAAGTCACTTAACCTTTCCAATCTGTTTCCTTTGTCAAAGAGCTGCTCTAAAAATTTCAAATCAGACAACTACCTTAGAGGTACTTTGCATACAGAAGTTAAACAGGAAGAGATATTTACTAGTCTTTCATAATTTCATCATTAATGAATATGCCATTTATTCAGCACCTTCCAAGTGCCAAGAATGTGCTCAATATCACATATAAGTATTACAATGAGCCTGATAAAGCTGTATTATTATCTATGTTTTAGAGGCAGAAACAGAGGCCTGGAGAAGGGTGGTGACTTACCCACAGTCACACAAACTATAAGTGACAGTGATGACTGGAACCCAAATCATTCACATTCCAGAGCCTATATTCTTTCTGAATTGCCTTCATGGTTCCTTCTTCCTCTTAAGTCTTTCATTCAGTGATGACTTATTGAACCCTTCCCATGTACAGGAATTGTGCAAGGCTCCAAAGGCACAGAGGTGAGCAAAACAGACCTGGCATCTTCCCTCATGCCCTGGCAGTCTAGTGGGGAGGAAGACAATGAAGATTATAAACATAACCGTCACAGGGGAAAGTGAGACCCCCCCATGGCAGTGAATCTTACCTAGGAATCAAGCAAGGCCTTGCAAGAAAAAGTGATTTTTGAGATAAAATCTGAAGGCTGATTGAGAGTTGGCCAGCGAGGATGTGAGAGAGGAGGAGCTGTATGGAATCTGGACGGTCATGGAACCATGGGTGGTCAAGGAACAAAGCAGAACTCACAGTTCAAGAACAGCAAGAAACAAGCAGCAGGAGAAGAGGTACAGGGATTAGCTGAAAAGGGAGGCAGGACCTTATAAAATATGTCAAGGAGTCTAGATCTGATGTTGAGGGCTCCTAAAAGTTAAGTTCCTAGGGTATCACAGTCCTCATTTGATGTCTCGTAGCTACCTCCTCTGCCCTCTGCTTGGCCAAATCAGCTGTGAGTAGGGACAAGGCCAGAGTGACCAGAGAAGCTGAGGTCAACAGAGCTGCAAGAAGGACAGGAAAAGTTGGGGCCAGGGCAGCACCAGGGACAGCTCTCAGTAACTCTTGTGACTCAAAGGCAGTCAGAGGTCATTCATTCATTCTACAAATATTTGAGTGCCTACTATTGTAGGTGATCGTTCTGGGCACTGGGGGGGTACATCAGAAAAATAAACAGACAAAATGCCCAGTCGCCCCTGAGTTTACTTTCTAATAGAGGGAGAAAGAAAATAAATACAACAAACAGAACAATTATGCATTACATTAGGCGACATATATATGGAAAGAATAAGGCCAAATAGGAGGGTCAGGAGTGCAAGTGAAAAGGGGAAGTGATTATAAATTTAAATAGGCTGCACAGAGAAGGCTGTATGACAAAAGCAACATTTGGCCTAACTCATGAAGGAGGTGGAGGAAGTCAAGGACATCGATAGGGAAGCTTGTCTCAGGCAGAAGAAACTGCTGGAGCCACGTTCCTGAGACAGAAGAAAGTCAGGCATGTTCAAAGGCCTGTGAGGAGTCGGGGTGAGAGAATGTATGTGAATGATTTCAGACATGGCAGGGAAGGGGTCAAAGGGTAGAGGGACTCGGCTTTTACTCAGGGGTGAGGAGAGGAGTCACTGGGGAATTTTGAGCAACAAAGTAACATTACTGACTTACAGTTTCACAGGATCCCTCTGGCCGCAGGGTGGACATTAGGTTGTGGGGGTTAAGAATGGAGAGGGCAGTGCAGATGAGGTTCAAGTGGGAAAGCTGTGCTCAGTATAGAAAGTACCAACAATCCCAGCAAAGGAGACACCACGACGTGACGGGGTGGCCAGGTGAGTCCAGAATAGAGAGGAATGGAGAGAACCCACACCACCGGTGGCCAGATAAGAAGCTCAACACTAGGGGCCTCTTTGGAAACTGGGATACCCAAGGGGAAGATGAGCACAGTGACGTCCAGGCCTTATGGGAAGATTCTTCCCCATCCTGCCTTCTAAAATCTGCATTTTCTAGCCCTTGCTTCTGGATTCCTTACTCGTTCATGAATTCTCCTGTCTTAAGTCTTCCTCCAGCCTACCCTCCATGCTGCCCCTAGGACGCTCTTCCAAAATACATCCTGGACACTGCCACACAGTTACACAAACACCTTCAGTGGCTTACAAACACCTTTCAGGGCTGTGTGGGATAGGTGACATTGGAGTATAGATGGGCTTTAAATACCACGTAGACTGTAGACATGTAGAAATAAACTTGGGATAGGAAAAGAAATAAAGGGTGTTTCAGGCAAGGGTAATAGAATGTCAGAGGGAAGGATAATTTGGGATATGTTAATTGAAAAATACACCATGTACTAGGGATTGGTGAAGCTAAGTCTGAGAAGGTCATCTGGACGAGTTCATGAAAAAGATCCTTGAATGCCAGGGGGTAAGGGAGCAGGCCCCTCTTCATGTACCTAGAAAGTTTCCAAGCTGGTGGTCTCAGTGAAGAGGGTTAGACAGAATCTAGCAATGCAAAAGAAAATGGCTTCTTGTGTCATATTTTAAAAAGCAATTTTAGCAGCTTTTTGGAGGGAAAGAAAAAAAAATACCTGCAAGGCTCTGCTTGATGGTATATACAAGGGAGTTTTGGAAACAGACAGGTTTGTGGATCAAATATAATGCTCACCACTTAAATAGCTTTATTTCTCAACAGCTACACTAAGTCCCTAAGCCTCTCAGCACAAGGGAGGAGGTAACAGGAATCACAGCTCCTCATGGAGGACAGATACCCCAGTCTGCAGGCACCTTGGGCCCCAAGTCAGACCCCCAAGGGGAAGTAGAGCCCCATCACCAGGGGGTGGCTTTGGAAGCACCCATGAAGGCAGAAGAGTTGCTGGGTGGGGAGGTGTATCTTCGTAGATTTCAGGCCCACTCACTAGTCTCACCCTAATTCTGATATCAAGGCCTGAAAAGGAAAAATTTGGAGACATATTGGGGGCTGAGGAAAGGCTCTCAAGGGTCTCAATTGCCCACCAATATCAGCTTCTTGTTGGGCTTCCATTTTTCCCGCTCTGGACTTCTGTTACATGACATAGCTACCACTGCTGGCTCTCACCATGCAGGAGCTTTTGAAAAGGCCACTGTCCTACCCCAAGTCCATCCTCAGTACCTCACAAGGCCATATAGGTCTGTCAGCCTCTATTGAAGGTCTCAGGGAGAATAACGGACCTGCAGCTGTAAACTGGACTCCAAATAGGACTTTTCCAAGAATCCAAAGCAAAGAAGTAGCAAACCTCCCTAGGGAGTTCCCTTAGGTGTCTTGTTTCTAGACTAAACTCAACCCTGATCACAGGAATGGACTAATCCAAAGTTGGGGCAAGCCACAGTACACATAACCCTCCCACAGGATGCCTCCTAAGGCTGAGTCTGGAAGAGCCTCACAGTGTGCCAGCAGAACGACAAGGGGCAGCTTGGGCACTCCAAGGACCATCCTGTTCAGTTTGCCTCCACCAATGTGAAATTAAAGTGCCTATCATCCATCCCACAGTCTTTCAGATGGTAATGTTTGGAAACACACACACACACACACACACACACACACACACACACACACACACAATGTTCCAGAGCAAAACAATTTTCTAAGTCAGTATAAGTTCTAGACTAGTAGGGGGAAAAAAGAAAACCTTTCTAAAATCCATATAAGCTGCACAGATTCTCTGGCCCACATGGAGATACAGCAGTGTCAGGACCCCTTTTTTGCTCAAACCAGTTGGAACTGAGTTTCTGTTACTTGAAATGAGAGTCAACACACCTCATCTCTCTGCATTGCTTTTTAGCTGCAAATAACAAATGTATGATCTCAGAAAACAGAAGATCTAGAGTGACCTTTAGGGTAGATTTAGAGGTTCGATGGTGTCTTCAAGGTTCTTTCATGTTCCCTTTTCCACCCAGAAATGTGATGTTCACAGTTACTGCAGACATCACTTCTCTATGAAATTATCCACATGACACCAATGTGGAAGCAGAGTGACCGCTCTAAGACGGGTGTAAGGCAAGCAAAGGTCCTGAGGTCCCTGGCTGGGACGTCTTGTTTTGTTGGCCAAAATTGGAACTCGTGGCTTTCCTTAACCAACAAGTTGGGATAGAGGCAATAGCAAATGACAGAATTTTCTGTAAGCCAATCAGGCTCAGCTCCAAAGCTAAGGGGTGACTCAGAGTCTCCCCAGAGGCGGATGGCTGTGGTTACATGTGCTTGAAGGGGTTACCACAATCACATCAGGGTTTTCTGGGAAGGAACAAAAGGAGAAGGATCAGCAGGCAGGCGGCAATGATATGCACCGTACTGCATCCAGTGGCTGTTCTGCTCGAAAGCTTCCCTTAAACTTGGGCAGAAAGTCTTCTCTCACTAGTCTCTGCAAGAGGTTTGTGGCCAGTAAAGACATCCATACGCCATTTTTAGAACCATCCTTCAGGTGTCAAACTCTGCTCTTCCAGAAAGCTCTTCCGGTGAATGTGGGGGGTGGACTGGAGTGAGGGAGGGCTGGAGACAGGAAAGTCAGTTGGGAAGTCTGTCAGGTTGTCAGTCCAGGGCCTTTGAAACAAGGAGGCAGCCCAGCCCTGTAATGTCAAGGTGTGAGTCATGAGCAAGTTTTCGACGGGAGGGCTGAAGATGAAGATGAGAAGGGTGTGCTCTCAGAGGGAGACTCTGGGGGTGCCGCCAAAGGAGGACTTCAGGGTGCTGAGCCCTTTCATGAAGGCAGGGGAACAAGATTCCATAAATAAGAGGTAGAGGGAGGAGACCCTGCAAGCCATGCCCCTCACTTGTCCTGAATGTGCAGGGCAGACTAGACAGACAGGCCCCCACCAGGCATGCTCCGGAGAACCTCTACCTGCCAGCTCAGCAGGCCTTCCTTGGATAACTCGGCCAGGGAGCCTGGGACCTGCTTCCTGCTGCTGGCCCTCCCCCAGTCTCACCCCACCTTCACTCTCCAAACACTCTTCCTTCAAGCATTGCCTGTGTTGTTCCCTTATCAGGAAGGCTTTTTCCTGCCCAGAGCACCTCCACTGTGTCCTCCATATGGAATCTCCGGAGCCTCAGCTGAGTGAGTGCCTCCCCACTTTACTCCCACACAAGTGTAGGGTGAAATGCCTCACCTTTGGTTGTAATTCCTAGCCCCATGCCAGTGTGCCCATCTACCAGATAAACTGTGAGTGGGATGCCCTCTGCTACTGGCACATAGCATGCTGGTTTCCCTCTCGCATTAGCACATAACCCTTTATCCCATGTAGCCCACAGGAGGTAAGGTCACGTCATTAGTAATAAATACTGCCATGCACTATGTGTTCACCACACGCCAGGCAGCTTGATAGGAACTCTGTTTATATTTTATCTTTTCCTACAATCTCCTGCATGATTGTTCTGATTTCACAGATGAAAAGACTTCTTATATACATGCCTGTCATCTGAGATGAGAGGACAGCTGCAAGAATCTGCAATGATGTGACCAGGGACAATTCAGGTTTGGACGTGGATCAGTCCCAAATCTTCAGGTCCCAAGGAGGGTGGAGGAGTTCAGAGGTATATAGAATTGAGGTATGCACCCAGGTTTTAGGGGCAAAAGACTTAGTTTTAAATTGCAGCCGATCACCAGCTATGTGACCTTGGGCAAGTCACTTCACCTCTCTAAGCCTCCATTTCTTCATATATAAAATGGAGCCGGTGTGTGGGGTACAGAGCCAGAGGGAGGCTGCAGTAAGTAAACAGTGAATGTTCAGTACCGTGCCTGGCAGGTTCTCAGCAATAGAAGCTAATACCAATTCTATCATGGAGAGCCCATACCCAGGGTTTTTCATAGTCTTGCCCACCCACAATGATACTGGTCAGACCCAATGGCTTCCTGTATTCCCATGTAGCTCCCAGCAATGCTCGATATCTCAAAAGAGTTCAGATGTGCTAACAGAGAGGGAAGAGAGTAGCTGTGAGGGGCACGGGCTGCTCCCTAGTGAGACAGGCATTACCCTTACTTCTCTACAAAAAAGAGTGGGGGAATGGACAAGAAATAAAGGCGGTAGGGAATGAGAGAAGGAAAGAGACTAAAAGTGAGGTCATTTCACTGCTAAAGCAAACATTGCTTTGGGCAAGGTATTTTCCTCTCTGAGCTTCCTTATCCAACTCTGTCAAAAGGGTAATAGCCCCTCCCTCCTTCTCTGACAGGGGTGAAAGGGATGTGATATCCTGTAGATGGAGGCCCCCAGCCAGGGTATAGCCCCCAGGAACATCTGGTGAGACCTGGGCAGCTTTAGGGTGAGCTGTGGCACTCACAGCAGTCAATAAAAACACTAGTAGAACATCTCCTGTTTCCCCAGTACTTGCTCCGGTTACTTCTCACAGCCACCTTTGAGGGAAGTGTCATTATCCTCATTTGCAGGTGAAGAAACTAACAATTAAGCAGTGAGCAGGGGTGACAGGGCCAAGGTCACGCAGCAGGCAAGCTAAGATGACAGGTTTGGCTGAAGTCAAGTTTTGTTCCCTGATTCAAAGCTATGGAGTCGCTGTGAGTCAGAACCCGGGTCTTGGAGCCTTCCGTTGTGTCTTCCATTTCAACACAGGGGTCCCCAACACAGACCTGAACCACAAGTGTGCACAGAAGAGGAGCCCTAGACTAAAGTCCAGAACTCTGTGTCCAAGTCCCCCCCTTTGCTGCACAGTCCTTCATGACTTCCTCTCCTTGGTCTCAGTTTCTCCATCTGTTTTGTGGGGGTGCTGGAAGTCAGGACTCTTGGGGTTTTCCAACTCTAACACTCTTAGATTGTGCAGAGAGTAGCAGGAACTCAGAGGAGGAAAATTGTCTTGAATGGGAACAGTGTGCTGTGCTCCTCCATCCCTTAATAACCACTAATTAGCTAATCCCTGTGGCAGCAGTGTGAGTTATCGGCTATTATTATCCCACTTTACAAGCAGGAGGCTGAATGAGAGAGGGATTGGCCTCAGGCTCAGGGCAGGGATGGGATCAGTGAAAACTCCGCAGAAGCTACAAATTGCTTCAGAATTGGGGAAGTGGGCAGTGGCAAAGTGAGGGAGGCCTTGCCTCCCTCATAGGGGAGAAAGCACGTAAGAGTGTACCTCTGAGCCTCCTGGAGCTGAACTCCTTATAAGGGATCTTAACCAGTTCTCTCCTTGCATACAAAGGCAGACAGAGGCCCAGAGAGAGACTGGCCCAAGGTCACACAGCCAGAATCACAAGCCAGGAGCACACAGTGGTATGGGTTCTCCAGTATGCAGCTGGGGGGCAGTGGGGAGCAGGATTAGGAGTAAGTGAGGAGTCCCTAAGAGCAGGGCTCCCCCTGTGGCCCTCTCTGAATTCCTAGAGAAAGCAGCCAGCAATAAGCCCCCAGGGATTAGGTGTGTACTAATGGCCTGTGACAAAGGCAGCAGGATAAGCTCCCTGCTCTGCAGACTAAACAAGGTACAAGAGGCCAAGTCAAACAAAAGCTGGGATTTTGTGTTGGCCTAGCTGGTGGGCTAGAAGCACCCCAGCCTCTTGGGAGGCCAGGTCCTTGCCACCACCCAGAATCTCCTCTGGTGGCCTTTCTCCCTTTGGTCAGAGGGCTGGACAGAAGCATGACCACCCCTCACAGAATGAACTTTCCCCAAATTGCCCCCAAGATCACAAAACTAAGGGTCAGGGAGGACACAGAAAATATTGATACTTGTGCCAAGTCACACAGTAAGTCAGACAGGGGGCTGCAACCCAAGTCCTCTGACACCCCACTTCACCACAGCCTTTCAAGTTCTTCTTAACTTAGTTGTTAAGTGGCACCGGAACTCTGGAACAAAGGAAAACACAATGATCCAATTTCTTTTTTTTTTTAAGATTTATTTATTTATGCATACAAGCTGGGGTACAGGTCAGAGGCGTGGGGTGGTGAGAGGGTTCACCAGAGACAGAGTGGGGAGCAACACAGGCAGATGGACAGAAACACACTGCTGAGGGGAGCATCAGGCAAGGCAGGAGAGGTCTGCCGCACCATGTGGGATTCTCCCCAGCTGGGCGTCAAACTCGCATTGCGAGCTGCCGACAGCTCCACAGCGCAGCACTCAACCGCTGCGCCACCAGGGAGGCCAATAATCCAATTTCTATCCAGAGACCTGACATAGCTGGTATCTCACTAGAGTCTATAAGCATAGCCTTTGGTGGCAGACAGGTCTGGCTTCAAGTTTGGCTTCTGCCTCTTTCGAGCCCCAAGATTTTGGCAAATTGCTTTACTACTCTGAGCCTCAGTTTGCCATGTGTAAAATGGGAAAATAATGGTACCCTTCTTATAGGGTGGTTGGGATGATTAAACAAGTTAGTGCATACAGAGCATTGCGCTCTGTGCTTGGCATTGAGCACTCAATACTGCTATTGCTTTTAGCATCTCTGGCACTAATCTGTCGAATGATCCCGGGCAAGGCCCTCAACCTCACTAGGATTCCAATTCTCTCTCAAATGAGAGGTCACAAAAATTTCTTCTAATTCCAGAGCTCTGTGATCTCTACCACCAGCTTGTCCCAACTCAGAGGAGACAATGGAGCCCAGAACCAGGAAGAGGGGCTGAGACAGCCTCTGTCAGTTCTGTTTCCCATCCCAGGCCAGGCTACTTAAACCATCCCAGGGCTCCACACACCTGTTCCAGAATGTTCTGGAGTGTGAGTCCTCACCACAGGCAGTCTGTCCATCCCCAGAGCCACTGCTGAGTCACTCCTGATGCTGTTTCAAAGGTTTGCATATAATTGCAAATTATGAGATCTTGGGCCTTGAACAGTTGGGGAGATCTTAGAGATTAGGACTGCAGCAGAGGGTCAAGAATATTTGGGGCCTTCTAAGAGAGCACCATGGCCTTGCCCTTCTTCCCTGGCAGTGCTGCCTAAGGGAAACAAACCCTCCTGACTTGTTTCAGGTAAAAACAGCTGGAAACACAGGCATCCTCCTACCTCCGAGGAATCTAGGACTAGATGTCAGTGGACTCCTCAGCCATGTGACAAAAGGGAACTTTCCACAGTCTTAATCATACAGGGGTCATCCTGGTTGACTCTCAGCACAGCTGAGATTGTAGAACTCACTTCAGAAATGAGAATTTGACTTTATGCCTGAGGCCATTTCTCACTCCTTTTGCTCTGGTTCCCAACAGGAGCAAGAAGAGAGCAAGAAGAGATCTGCCTCGTGGGGATTAAGGCGATACTGTTCTCTGTGAGCTAGGGAGGTGGCAACAGGACTCGTGAGGAGATTACCTGCCTGCCCCTGCTTACCTGTCTGTGTGTCAAGTTTAAGCCCCTGGAGGGTTTGTGTAACACTGTTTAGGAATCTTAAAAAATAGAGACCCTATTTGCAGGATTACAGGGTGTGGAGACATTCTCGCCTTTCACACTGAGGCTTCGGATAGCTGCCAACCCCACTCAGTCCTGCCAGCTGCTGAGCCCTGCTTTGCACAGAAGCGATTTATTCCAGTCTATTAAAAATGAGTCACATCCCAGGAGCCCCTTATCTTTAGAGTACATTCTACCATTAACCAGTTTGGACTCAAGGTAATGTTCCTGGACATAAGAGTACTTGGAAAATGCTGTGTTGTATTAAAGGCTCTGCTTCTTGGGGTGCTTACTGTGTGACCTGAGGCAGGCATTTTCCTCTTTGGGCTTCCATGTCTTTACCTATTTACCAAAACATAATAACCTCCAGCCACATGTGCTGTTCATCTTTAGGAGAAGGAGTTTTTTGAAATGTATATTGTGGCACACATTGTCTTCCGAAAAAGAAAAAGAAATGCTTAGAACAATGGTTTCTAAACATTTGTCCACAGGGGAAATGCTGGCCTAAGATAATCAGGTGATAATTATTGGGAAAGACTGATTTTTACTCTGAACACATGTCTAGCCTAATTACTTTTTTTTGTGGCTGCTAAAATGAAATGAACATAGATCTTAGATTTTGATAGTTTACTAGTTTCTTTGTCCTGAGTTAGAAAACAAAATAATCAGACACTCCATGCACAACCTTCCCCCAACTCCCTGCATTTTACTTGAAATAATGGCCGACCCAAAAGACCCAAAAAAACACTGGCCTAAAGGGATAAAGTTAGCTTCTTAACTAATTTTATTGGCAGTGAAATGACTAAACAGTAACATCTCAGCTACAGTCATGGAGTGGTGATTACTCCATTCACTCACATGCCAGTGAAAATGTGCTTCCTAAAACCAAAATTTTAGGGGATATTTAGGTTCCAAGAGGCAACACAGTCAGTGTTTAACAGCATGCACTCCCAATTTTTGCCACTAAGGTTCAAAGGCTGGTTCTGCTGTTTCCCAATTATTAATCTCTCTGCACCTTAATTTTCTTATCTGTATGATGGAGGTAATAACAATAATAGCTATCTACATGAACACATTGAGACGAGAATGGATTTAAGATTGAATAAGTGACGTAGATTTTTAAAAACTGAATAAATGAATACACAGCTGTTTATTAACACCACATAAAACCCACAAAATGTACAAAAACAGCAAGAATTAATATTCTACTGATTTGGCTGTGGAAAGCCATAATGTAAACACTGACTGTAGATCTAATTAACATTATTCTATGACTATACTGGGAGGACAAAGTAATGAAAGAATGTATATAAATTATGAAGGTGGCTAGAAAGGAAGCTAAATCTTCATCTTCCATAGTGGTAAGTCCTAAATCTGAAAAATTAAATTGTAGCAAACTAGTCATGTTACACAGAATTGTGGAGGAAAAATACCAAAAGAACTGGTCAAAGGAATTGGAAAAAAATTCCTTGCAGGACAGGAAAATGGGAAAAGAGGAAGCAAAAGAATTATTTTTTTATATTAATCTTATAGAGCTATTTGGTTCTTTAAATTATATTTATGCATATCTTTGAGAAGAATTAACTACTTTTAAATGATGTATTGATGGGTGTACCATAGCTACAACATTTGGGATTAGAGAAAAGTATATCTAAAAAATAATCAAAGCAGTTACTAACTCCAGTATAAGAAGAGAAACCTGGTATTTTACTTGACTTGGCATTAAACAATATTTCATACTCATAAAAATAAAAACTACGAATATGGACTGAACCAAACTTGTGAATCACTAGTATAGTGAGACAATTAAGGGAGGGACGCTTGGAGAAAATTAGTTAAGGGGGCTAACACCCACCTATAAAAATAGGAACTCCATAGATACATTTAAAATTAATAAATAAAAAAATAACATCATAAGCATATCAATCAGAAATGTAGCTACAATATGAGAAACAACTAAAAGAGCAGAAAGTGATTGTCTTGAGTGAGCAACCTTGGGGAATGAGGAAGAGAGTTATTTTTCATTAGAAATAACATTTTTGGTATTGACTTTTGTAGTTATGTGCACATATTTTTGGATCAAAGTGAACATTTTTTTTTAAATTTAGAAACAGGTGGCAGCTACAAGGAGACTAATCTAGGTTCTAGATAAGGAATAACTTTATAACATCTAAATCTATCCGGGAATTGGGACTAACTGCCCCTACAGATATTGAGTTCCCTGTCATTAGAATTATTTAAGCAGAAATTATATGTCCTTCTGTCAGAAAAAAAGACAGAGAGCTCCAGCTTTGGCTGGGAAGTTTGATTAAGTAAACTCTCTAATCCCTTTCAACTTAGGATACTTCCAATTATACTTTTATGAAACCTAAATTTTACTGTCATTTATCTCCTAAGTAATTAAAATATCTGTGTTTTGCTTTGTTTCCAGTGTAGCTCCAGATCCTGGGCTGGAAGTAGGGGAACTAAGATAAATAAAAGATATAGTATCTGCCCATCAGAATCAATTAAGGTCGGTAAAGGAAAGCTCCTCAGTATTTGTCTGAAATATTATACAGAGAAGGGAACTGGGGTCCAGAGAGATACAGACACCTATACAAGGTCACACAGTATTAGTGGCAAAGTCAAGCTCACATCTAGACCTCTTAATTCTTATGCTACTACTCTTTTCTTCACAATGCCTCCTGTGAAGAACACTTGCTCAAAAATAGTTCTAACAAAAATGAAGCTGATTCTTCATGGTGTTTTACTGATCTCATGTAGATATCATTGTGCAGTGAATCTTATTACTATTACAATTGTAGCAAGGTTTGGCTTCCTGGATATCTGCTTCAGAAGAGTATGTGAGATTTGTGGAGACACCCAGTCAAAGCTCACTGAACCCAAACTTCCAAATCATTCACCAAAAAGATCTAAAAGAACAGAAAAAAAAAAATGGAATTGTTTTGTCTCACCATCTCGTGAGATGCGTGAGAATTCTTAGGTAGGCAGCTACTACCTGTGTCATGGGTAAAATCCTAAATCATTTTGTGGAGTTTGTTATTGTTCCAACAGCTGTAAGAGAGCCAACATCTGCATGTACAAACACCTCTTTGTAGTATCACTTCCTGGATCCTTTTTGCTTGATTTGGTAGTCCTGTCTTTGCCACCTTAAAAATGCCCCACACCTTACTGAATCTTAGTGTTCCCTATGGTTTTATTTTTTCCTAGATATTAGACTATACCAGTGATTCTCAACCAGGGGCAATTTTGTCCCAGTCCCAAAGGGACACTTGGCAGTGTCTTGAGATGTTTTTGATTGTCACACCTGGGCTGGGGTGCCATTGGCATCAAGTGAAGTAGAGACTATGACTGCTGCTAAACATTCCAAAATGCACAGAGCAGCCCCTCCCAACACAGAATTATCTAGTCTAGCTGCTGCTGAGAAACCCTGGGCTAGACCCTTTCACTGTAAGTGACAGAAACCCAACTCTAACTTGTCTAAGCAAAATAAAAAGAAAAACAGGGTGATTGTGGGAAGGATATCACTACTGTTTTTTTTTTTTTAAGCAAAAGATAAAAAAAGAAATACCTCAGGATGGATACACCTTGGTAACTAGAATAAATAAGCCAGCCCCCATCTGGACTACCCCTCCCTTCTCATTTTTTCCATGTGACACAGCTTAGCCACCATTGCTGAGTCATATTCTTATAGCTTCACAAGCAGAAAGAAAAAGATTCTATTCTTTCCTAGATCATTATAACAATTTCCAGGGAATGATTGTGATTTGTCATTTGGGTCACATGCTCTCCACTTGAACAAAAGGCTAAGGCCAGAGAGAGTGAAGTGATACATAACCATTGGCCTAGTTGGGCTATTGGCCTACCCCTGTGGTCATCCCTGCGAATTTTGTTTCCTAAAGTGTGAAAAAGCGCTCTAGACAGTCAATGCAACAGTTAGTAACAGAGTGGGTACTGGAATAAGTCAAACATCGGGATGTTATTTTTGCTTCTGCTTCTAACTTGCTGTGTGGTCTTAGTCAAATCCTTTCTTTTCTTTGGGCCTAAGTTTCTCACATATACAATGAAACGATGGATCAGAGTTCAACACCAACTCTAACATCTGGAAACTTTGGGTTGGTTATTAAATATTATTCATCACTCCAACAATGATAACATTTGAAAATACTTGCTAAATCTAGCAAGCTTTTAGACTGCAGATTACAAGATATAGTATAGTCTAGAAAAGCTAAATTTAGTTTAGCTACCTGACCTTTCTCAATGTTTTAATAATAATGAAAACTGTATCAAATAAAATGCTTTAGCATCTATTCATACATTCAAAATGGTTCATGTACTTCTTTGTATTCCCCAATTCCCTTACAATATTCAACTCTATTGGGGAAATTTGTAGACCTACAGAAATTTGTAGACCTACAGAAACCACTTACACAGTACTTTTTCTTAAAAAAAAAAAAATGGGCTTCAATGGTCACTTTGTGGATGTGCTCCAACAACAACAGAAACAAAAGAGAATATCAACAGTTGCAACCACATACAACTAAAAAGCTTTTGCACAGTGAAAGAAACTATCACTAAAACAAAGAGACACCCTACTGGGAAAAAATGTTTGCACACCATACATCCCACAAGGGGTTAATATCCAAGAGCTACAAAGAACTCACACAAGTCAACAAAAATAAAACAAATAACCCAATCAAAATTGGGCAGAAGAGCTAAATAGGCACTTTTCCAAAGAAGAGATGCAAATGGCCACCAGGCACACAAAAAGATGGTCATCACTTATCATTAGGGAAATGTAAATCAAAACCACAAAGAGATACCACCTCACACCTGTGAGAATGGCCAACATCAAGACTAGAAACAACAAAGTATTGGCAAAGATATGGAAAAAAAAGAAACATTTGTACAAAGTTGGTGGGAATGTAGACTGATCCAGACCCTATGGAAAACGATACAGCAGTTTTTTAAAATACTAAAAATAGATCTACCATATGATCCAGCAATTCCACTCCTAGGCATCTACCCAAAGACTTCATAAACACTAATCCATTCAGAACTATACACTCCTGTGTTCACTGTAGCACTATTTAGAATAGTGAAATTATGGAAACAACCTATGTGACCAAAGACAGATGAGTGGATTAAGAAGATATGGTACATAAACACAATGGAATACTACTCAGCTATGAAAAAAATAACATCTTGCCATTTGTGACATGGATAGAACTAGAGAAGACTGTGCTAAGTGAAATAAGTCAGAAGAAGGAAGATAAGTACCACATGCTTTTACTTACATGTGGAAATACAGAGAAACAAAACAAAATGTCAGATAAAACTAAACCAAACCAAATCCTAGAAATCTGACTGTATAACTGAGGCTACCAGAGTGGGAGGGGCACAACGGACTATGGGTTCCTTGGTGGTGTAGAGTGCAATAACATACACCTGAAGGGTATGATCCTATAGGTCTAAGTCATTATACAGTGTTGTAAACAAATGTTACCACAGTAAAAGTAATTTCAAAATTCCCTATTGGTGATCAATTCAAAAAATGAAATAAAGAAACTAAGCCTTATTGTGAAAAATATATAATCAAAAGAAATAGATAATACTGGGGAATCCCACAATATGGAAGATAAGGCAAAGATGTCAATATCCCCAACCATTCATCCAACAAATATCTCCTGATTGCCTACTATGTGTGAGGCACTATTCAATAACCTGACCATGTGACTTATATTCTAGTAGATTCAGCTACATTCTAGTGATTAAAAAGGGATTACTTGAACCCTAGCCCATCATCTAGATGAAGTTCATATCTTTCATGCCCTTGCCAACTTCTCCAGCTCCAATAGAACTCCCACTACACCCTGAACTTCACCAAACAGAACTTACCAACACACACCCCCAACTTGCTCTTCCTCCTCTATTCCTCTTCTCCATGAATAGCACCCCTTTCTCCAGATATCAGGCCAGAACCTGGACATTATCTTCAATGAACCCCTCTTCCACACCTCCCACATCCAAAGGCTCAAGATGCCTAGTTCCCTCACCTCTGGATGAACTGACTACTTCCCCTGGCCTACATCCATCTTGTGCCAACCCTCACAGCCTGGGTAGCAATTTGTTCAGGGTTCACTTGAATCTTGACCTCCTCTGGGAAACCTGCCTTGATTCCTACTCCCACTTCCCCAGCCTGGACTGAGAGCCCTTATCTGGGTAGTTTAGGTGTCCTGTGCTTCCTAATCTATATGCTAATTGTTCTTTTCTCCTATTATACTATGAGCTCTAAAAGGTCCTTATTTATAACTGTATCCCCAGTTCTGAGTCTCCTGCCTGAAATGTGATAACTAGCCACTAATGACTTTTTAAATAAAGAACAAATTCCTTTGGAGTCTGAAAGCCTGGCTTATACTAAGATCTGTCATTAACTAGTTGAGTCACTATGAATTTCAATTCTCTGAGTTTGGATCTTCTCTTCTGTGAAATGTTCATAATGATTCATGACCATTCTATCAATACTTCATGGTTAAGTGTAAAGATCAATGAGATAATAAGTGTGAAAGCTATTTATAACCTCTAAGTTGTTTTACACTTCTAAGGGGTTATTTCTAAATTTGGGGGCTTGTTTATTCCTTTTTTTGTTTGTTTTTACATTTTCTCTAGGTTAATTCAGATACAAGTAGATATTGCTTCTACCTGTGAATTTCTTTTTTTTATTTATTTTTTTTTCATACATACAAGCTGGGGTACAAGCCAGAGCTGTGGGGCGGCGAGAGGGTTCACCAGAGACAGAGGAGGTAGCAGAACAGGCAGATCAGAAACACACTGCTGAGGGGAGCAGCGGGCGAGGCAGGAGAGGTCTGCCGCACCATGTGGGATTCTCCCCGGCCGGGCGTCGAACTCGCGTCGCCGCTGCCGACAGCTCCACAGCGCAGCGCTCAACCGCTGCGCCACCGGGGAGGCCCCTACCTGTGAATTTCTCATATGTACAGAATCTCAGAAGAAAAATGCTACTGTTACTCATTCTGAAAAGATTTAGAAATTAAATGTTTTTATTAAAATTGGTTAAAAGAAAATTTTGATACAAACGGTACTTGGGGCACTACTGGAAACCATCTACTTCATTTAAGCAACCAGTACCAAATTGACACCAATTAAACAAATTAACCCTTTATAATATTGGTAAAAGAAGAAAGAACAAATTAGAACAGAATAGGAAGAAAAGTAAAAGCAAGCTTAAATCTAGTTTTCTACTAATAAATTAGCAAAAAATATTAATGACTCAATGTTGCTGAGGTTGTAAAAAGTATGTGCATGTACTCCTGTTAAAACAAAAATTACTCATATTTTTGGAGAGAAAATTGATAATACACATCAAGAGTGAAAAAGAATTCTATTCTTAACAATAGATCTTAAGGGAAGAATTCAACAAAAACATGGTGTACAAAACATTATATTATTCATTAATAACTAAAAAGTGCTAACACCCACCAAGTGGAGAGGTGGTTTGATAAAGCTCTTGCACCCAATGGATGAACCATTCACAGTCATTAAAAAGAATCATTGGGCCTCCCTGGTGGCGCAATGAGTTAAGCGCAGTACCATGAACCTATCCAGAGCCACTGCAGCGCGAGTTCAACACCCAGCCGGGAGATTCCCACACGGTGCAGCAGACCTCTCCTGCCTCGCCCGCTGCTCCCCTCAGCAGTGTACTTCAGTAGATACGCCTGTTCTGCTCCCATTCTGTCTCTGGTGAATCCTCTCACCACCCCACACCTTTGGCCTACACCCCAGCTTGTATGCATAAAAAAAATTTTAAAATCTTTAAAAAAATTAAGTAAAAACAATCATTATAGGTACATGGCCATGGCACTCTTAGTCCTGTCCACAAAACCCCTGTGAGTCCTGCTGAGCAGCTTCTTTATGATCAAAAGGAAGAGCCAAGTTCTCAGAACCCATCCTTGTTCATATCTTCAAGCAAGAGAAAGCCAAGTTCAAAATGTTCACAATGTAGCCGCTGCCAACAGCTCCACAGCACAGGGCTCAACCGCTGCGCCCGCCAGGAAGATTCCCACATGGCACGACAGACCTCTCCTGCCTCGCCCGCTGCTCCCCTCAGCAGTGTACTTCTGATCTGCCTGTTTTGCTACCTGCTCTGTCTCAGGTGAACCCTCTCGTCGCCCCATGCCTCTGGCCTGTACCCCAGCTTGTATGTATAAATAAATCTTTAAAAAAAAAAAAAACGTTCACAATGAAGGTAGAGTTTAAGCCAGAGCCTACCAGGCACCAGCAGATTGGCAGGAGGTGGCAACAAGCAGGCAACATTGTAGGAGCTTGATAACTTACTATTAATGTTACAGGGAAGCCCCGATAAGAAATAGGGTGCCTGACTGTGGGTCCTCACCTGTGCCCTTAAAAGGGACTTATAATAAGACTTAAAGACTGTCTCCTAAGGCTACACCCTGAGATCTGTGCCACCATAGATATGGTGTAATAAAAATTAAAAGGGGGGATTGTAACAGGGTGGTCTTCAGGAAGGGGAGTGTTCCAGGTTCCCTGTCCCACCCAAGGAAGGGTGGAGCTGAGCAGGAGAGATAAGAAGCTGGGGAAGGAGAGAGCAAGAAGACAGAAGAAGGAAGGAAGCAGGATTGAGAGCCAGAAGAGGCACAAGGAGTAGAGTGACATGTAAAAAAGCTGCACTGGCCTGGACTGGTTGAAACAGTTGTGGGTGAGAGACCCGTGGGGAGGTGACAGTGGCAACATTGATCTTGATCTTGATTTTGTTTTTCTCCTCCAAGAATTGTCTGGCTGTTTCTGACCCTTTTCTATGGGTCAGTGCCAAAAGGTGCTTTAGACTTTAGCAAAGCAAATGGTGCTTTGCTCAGGCTTTTGGGCCTTGCTTTGGGCCAATCCCATTTGGGTGGACTTTTACCCACAAGATGATGGGTAATACTGGGTGCTTGATTTAAAAGCTATATTCTCTGTCTTTTCTGTATTATACACTAATTGCATTAAAGTTTCTTTCCACTAAAGGTCTTCTATGTTTTGTGTTGATAAGGCAGATGGCAGAACCTATTTAGAACAGGCAGGTTTGGGGGTTCTGGGGTGCCCCTCTTCCTGCCCTGTAACATTAACACTGCTCATGATGGGGCTGTCCTCACTCTGCTGGCCTTGAAGGAGACTGTGCACATCTGGAGCATAGCTATGTCTCCTGCAGCAGCTCCCAGACAAAGTTAAAAGGATGGTAGACCCCCAGGGGAGGAGTTAAGTGCATTCAAAGAAGCTAAGAGGGTCTTTGGCTTTGTGCTTCATGTAACTCTAAGAAGGTCCCAATAAAGCACACCTCCTGTGCCTCCATGTGCTTGTGGAGTACCTTCTGCTCAAACTGACGGGTTCTGGGACTCACCTATAGCCACAAAATATGGCAGAAGTGACAGTGTGTGCCTTCTGGAACTAGGTCAAAAAAAGCTTTCCAGCTTCTACCTGGGTTTCCTGAAATACTGAGGGCCCTGGGCCACCACATAAGAAGTCCTGCGACTGCTATGCTGGAGAAGTCATGTGGGGACACTCTAGTCAACAGCTCCACTACAGTTCAGCCTTACAGCCATTCTCACTATGAGGGAAAGTACTGGATCCTCTGGACTAGCACACCCACAACTTGAATACCCTCAAGTGAACCAGTCAGTGCCACATGGTAGAATCAATCAGCTTATCTTGGCATAAATTCCTCACCCACAAAATTATGAGACATAATAAAATGGTTGTTCTCTTAAGCAACTATGCTTGGGGCTAATTAATATGCAGAGGTATATAGCCAGCACTTCACCTGTGAAGAATTGTTAAGAATAAACTCTTAATTCCAGAAACAGGTAAATAAAGATAAAGAATCTAGCATTTCCTTTATGGAACTGTACTTCAGAGTAACCAAATGATTGACAAAACCAAAATCTTCTTTATGGAAGAATTACAGCCAACAAATGAAAGGGTATCAGAATTAGAATACTGCCATTTTGAAATCGCTGATGAAATAATACCATGAGGTAATGGCCATCAGTGACTGCTAAAATCATTAGGCAAAAGACAAGGGAGGAACATTATAATGAACAGATCAGGCTGAAAACACTTCAACTCATGATCCATATCTCTTATTAAGTCAAGACAAGAGAAAAACAGACATTGTATGCTTCCTGATAGCAACAACAAAACGTATCCAGCACCAGCTCAGCAGGTTTCTTGCCCCCAAATCAAACTTGCACCTGATAGCACTCAGATTGCACTCCTAGGCACCAGAGGAATGTGAAATGATCCCCTGCAGATGCAAGCAGCCATATCCAAAACATGGGGATCTCTATGGAACAAATACCAAGTTTTTTCAAAATATAATTATTTTTTTAAATAGAGGAGGAAGGGATCTATTAAAAGGGATGACTTTTATCAACCAAATTCAATGTGTACACTATCTCTGGATTCTGATATATATGAACAAGATTCTGGTATCTATGAACACTAAAGGAGTATTTGATGAGATTAAGAAATACTTTAAAATTCTAGGTATGATTGTATGTTATAGGTAATTTTTTAGAAACTTTTATCTTTTAGATGTAAAAGATACATGTATCGGGCCTCCCTGGTGATGCAGCGGTTAAGCGCTGCGCTGTGGAGCTGTGGGGCGATGCGAATTCGACACCTGGCTGGGGAGATTCCCACATGGTGCGGCAGACTTCTCCTGCCTTGCCCGCTGCTCCCCTCAGCAGTGTATTTCTGTCGATCTGCCTGTTCCGCTCCCCACTCTGTCTCTGGTGAACCTTCTCGCCACCCCATGCCTCTGGTCTGTACCCCAGCTTGTATGCATAAAATGAATTAAAAAATCTTAAAAAAAAAAAGATACATGTATCCCAGATACATCTGGCATTCGCTTCAAAACAATTCAGTGGTAAGGGCCATAGGAATGGATAATGTATCAATGAAGCAAGATTGGTCACATGCTGATATTATTCAAAACAGGTTATGGGGAGGTGGAAATTTAATATGCTAAAGTCTCCACTTCTTGTATATAATTTATATTTCCATTTTAGGGGGAAACTTAGAAACAAATAGCTCTACCCTAAAAAAAAGCAGGGAGGTGCTTCCAGTGATGCGTTTCTGAGTGATTTCAGTACAACAGAGACAGTCTTTACTGCTCCCCCTCTTGACAAATCCCCCTGCACTTAGAAGACTAGAAACCTAAAGAGGTATCCAAAGTCACATTTTAAAGATGCATAATGGAGAGGAGTTTGGAAAGGGAATGAAATTATTAAGGAGGATTATACTGTCACTACTTGACACAATGGGGATTGCTGCTTTTAACTGCTTTAAACAAGTCTTACTTCATACCAGAGCTTCGACTCAAGAAGGCGTCGCCATGGGAAGTGGATCCTGCCTCGGAGATCAAATCTTTCTTCCTGGCTGGGTCTTTGAGTGCAAGCTCTCTCCCTGCACAGCAAGAGAATGGAGGTGGTTCTTAGAATGCACTTGAAATTCTTTTTTCCTCTTTATGGTGTCCTTGCAATCAGATGTCTTAGAAGGCCCAGGAATAAAGGCGCCTCTGGATAAAGTGGCTGTCCAGAGGCTGGTGGGCCAGGTCAAGTTTCTGCCCTTCTTTGTGTCTGTTTCCTCCAGATACAATGAGACGCTTTATAGCACTGGGCCATCCAGTGGGGTCTGGACATAGCTGTTCTATAACTCACCAGCTGTGCCACCTCCTCAGATAATATAACCCCTCTGTGCCTTTTTCCTATTTCTAAAGTAAGGGTGAGCCTTTTGCCAGGTTGCACAAACAAGATAGGTTACCGGCAGTTCTACTGGAGCCAGTCTCAAAAATTCTGCCAGAGTTCTCCCTCTCTGTTCAAACTGCCACCATCTGACCTAGAAATGTGACCTCAATACACCACGAGTGTTTCCTTCAGTACACAAAGGATGTGTGTGTGTGTATGTGTGTGTATATATATATATCAGACTGGATGAAGTGATCTTTCTTGAATGGATTATCCAAGATATCTATCTGCTGAAATAAACAATTTAGTTTTTCTACACAGAAATATTTTTAATCTTAAAAAAAAACGTAACTTCCAGCTTATCTTGGTCTTTAAAGTATAAAATAGATAATGCATCTAAAGTGCTTAGCATGGGTCCTAGTATAGTCAGCTCTCAATAAATGGTCATTACTATTATTTATTTCTCCATAGAATGTGGATTGTATCTAATCTTCATTAAAAGTCCTACATTTGAGGAGTCATTAATTTACACAACAAGCATTTCATGCCAACCACTATACCTGATGTTGGTGCTAAGACAGAGACATACCTGACATGGGAGTTGAGAGTTAAAGTAAATATATAAAGCAAAAACTCCTCATATTCAAAATTACTCTTGCAAATTATTCCACCATCAATCGATATCCCAAAAATCTGCTCCCCCATTCAGGGTTGCTGTGAGAGGCACTGCTTGGGGTGGGATGGGGGAGCTATATGGTCTGGGTCATGCAGTGATGGTGCCTGAGGGACTTTCAGGACACAGTATCTTGTCTCCTCCCAGGACCTGAAAGATGAAAGCCTTAAACTCTCCTCCACTCAGAACAAAGCTATGCTTCTTCTATTGCCTCTGACCCCTCAGCTCCAGCGCTAGATGAGAAAATGGAAAGCAGTCTTGGCAAGGAGTTAGAGAAATTGGAACCCTTGCAACCTACTGGGGGCAATGTAAGATAAACTGATTGCTGCCACTACAGCAATCAGTTTGGTGGTTCCTCAAAAAATAAAACATAAAATTACCATATGATCCAGCATTCCACTCCAAGGTATAGATCCAAAATAAATAAAAACAGGTGTTCAAACAAAAACCTACACATAGCACCTATAATCATCAATAACATACCATACACTTAAAAATCTGCTAGGGTCTCCATGATGGCGCAACAGGTTAAGCGCAGCGCTATGGAGCTGTCGGCAGCTGAGACACAAGTTCGATGCCTGGCTGGGGAGATTCCCACATGGCGCAGCAGACCTCTCCCGCCTTGCCCGCTGCGCCCCTCAGCAGTGTATTTCGGTCAATCTGCCTGTTCTGCTCCCCACTCTGTCTCTGGTGAACCCTCTCACCACCCCACACTCTGGCCTGCACCCCAGCTTGTATGCATAAATAAATAAATCTTTAAAAAATAAAAAAATTAAACCACAACACAAAAAATACATAAGCATATACATGTCAATAATCTAGGCTTAAGCATTCATATCTGACCTTTTTGTCTTGGTGAAATGACTCACCATGGGGCTATGATAACAGTTTGTCCTGGCCATAGGAGAAGGTGCTATTAGCTCTTAGCTAATAGCTATTAGATCTTTTTTCTCCATGTGATATATTTTGAAAATTTAAATAATAGATTTCACATTTATTCTCAATATACTACAATATGTTTTAGTCAAGATCTTTGGAGAATAAGATTTTTTTCAAGAATCCAATTCTTTCAGATCCTCCAAGCTATCAGATTTCAGGTCCATATATTTGATAGCTTGCCATTTATTTATTTAGCCAAGTTGCTCAAGAAAACATTAACCCACAATAGGTCAAGGATGGTTCTAATAAAAGGGACTAATACCTAAACATGAATGTTCATACAGCAGCGCTATTCACAATACCTAAAAGGTAGAAACAACCCAAATGTCTATGAATGGATAAACAAATTATGGTATATACATACAATGGAATATTATTCAGACACAAAAAAGGAATGAGGTGTTGATATTTGTCACAACATAATGAACCTCCAAAACATGCTAAGTGAAAAGCCAGTCATAAAAGACTACTCCCTGGTGGTGCAGTGGGTTGGGTCACAGCACTATGAGGCTATCGGCAGGCACTGCAGCACGAGTTCAATCCCCAGCCAGGGAGCTTCCCACATGGTGCAGCAGACCTCTCCTGCCTCACCCACTGCTCTCCTCAGCAGTGTATTTCAGTCAATCTGCCTGTTCTTCTCCCCACTCTGTCTCTGGTGAATCCTCTCACCACCCCACACCTCTGGCCTGCACCCCAGCTTGTATTCATAAATAAATAAATCTTTAAAAAGAAAGACTACATACTGTATGATTCCAATTTTTCCATATTTCGTCTTGAACTACTTAGAATAAGCAAATCGAGAGAAACAGAAGACAAATCAGAGGTTACCTAGAGTGGCAGGAAGGGGAAATGGGAAGTGACTTCTTAATAGGTATAGGATTCCCTTTTGGGGTAATGAAAACATCCTGCAACTACGGTGGTAATGGTTCACAAAATTGTGACTATACTAAATGCCACTGAATTGCACACTTTAAACTGGAGAATATTGTGTTCTGCAAATTTTATCACAATTTAAAAACCACAGTGAGATACACCATACAACTAGTAAAATGATTAAAATTTAAAAAACTAAAGCACTGACCATACCAAGTGTTGGCAAGAATATGGAGGAACTAGAACTCTCTTATATCACTGGTGGAAACATATGTTCCACCACTTTGAAAAACAGTTTGGCAGTTTCTTAAAAAGTTCAGCACACATCACCTGCCAAAGGTCCAGCCATCCCTTTCCTAGGTATCCCAAGAGAAGTGAAAGCAAGTGTCCCCACAAAGACTTGTACTCAAATGTTCACAGTCACTTTACTGTCATACTTAAAAATTGGAAACAGCCAAAGTCCAAGACAGAAAACTGTGATATAACCATATAATGAAATACACTCCTCAGTAATCTAAAAAGAATTAGCTATTGACACATGCAACAATCAAAGAGTCTCAAGAGATTATCAAAGAATCTCAAAAGAGATTATCCTGAGAAACTAGATAAAAATGAATATATTGTACGACTACATTTATATAAAATTTTAGGAAATGCAAATTAAGCTATAGAGACAAAAAGCGTATCAGTGGTTTCCTGGTGAGTAGAATGAAGATGGGGTAGGAGGGAGGAATTTCGAAAGGACACAAGAAAATTTTGTGGATAGTTGATATATTCACTGTTAAGAGTGTGGAAATGGTTCACAGACATATACATGCACCACAACTTATCAAAAATATGAGGACTCTATTGTACATCGGTTATATCTCAATGAAGCTCTTAAATATATTTTTAAAGTATATGTGATAAGAGCTACTTAATGAAGAAAATGTAAATCAAGTTTACACTTTACACTAGATTATGCAGTTACAAATGTTTGTCTTGAGAAAATTTAAATCTTGTTCCAAAAGGTGAAAATCAACTAAGCTTACTCAATGTGTTGTACTGATTGCTCTGTGGTCAGAATAGGCAAGATTAAGTTACATTACGGAGCAGCCCAAATCTGAGTGGCTTAATACCATCACGGTTTATTCTTCATTCATTCTACACATTCATAACAGCTGATAGGGGGCTATGTTAATGGTCATCTCCCTGAGACTCAGGCCAATAAAGCTCTAATATCCTGGAATGTGGTCTTCTTGGTCGATAGAGCCAAAGCAGACAGAATTAAAGAGCAAGTGCCTGCAAGTCAGTGTTCCAGTTCGCAAATGGTAAACACCGCTAATCACTTGTATTGGCCCCAAAGTCACATGACCATGCTTTACTTCAAGGGGTTAGGGGAGTGTATGCCTCCAAGTACCCAGAAGTAGAGGGGAATTAGAACACTGGTGAACATTAATAATCTACCACAATTACTAAAAAATCATTTCCACACCAACATGTAACAAAAGAATCAAAACAGAACATACTTGAAGAATGTGAACATTCCACGAAAATTCTACCCAGAAATGTGGGAGAACTGCAACTTCATTCATACTTAGAAACCCCCCTATTCTCTTACTATGCTCACTACATGGAGAGATGAAATTCTACATAATCCAGGGAGAGCAGAGTAACAATTCTATTTTATTCTATTTTTAAATTCTATTTTAAAAGTCACTTAGCTGCCTAGAAATCAGCTAATACTTGCTATGCAAACCATCAAATACTTCTACCACTCACTCATTTACTGGGTATCTGTCCCCCATGCCCAGTTGTGGGAGGAAACTATAGGGTGGGGCCTGCACTCCAGTCTTAACAAGGTGTTAGGGGGTCACAGAGGGAGAAAGGATTTCTTTTAAAGAGATGTTTTGATCTCTGACCTAGTCACTTTATTTCTGCTTTTGTAACACAAATCTGGGTCCCCACCTTGCCAGCTCTGCCACTTATCAGCTCCGTGGACAGAAGCAAATCCCTTCACCCCCTGAGGCTCAGTTTCCCCAACTGTAAAATGAGAATAAGAAGTCCTACCTCTCAGGATTGTTGTTAGAACTAGAATGAAGTCATGTCTATAGAAATGCTTTGTAAATTGTAAAATTTTGTGTCAGTCCATGTTATCACCACCATCACCATCATCATGGCTGTCTTGCACTGTCTAGAAGGGGAGCCCCAGGGTTGGGGGAAAGCCCGGCAGAGAGGGGCTCCCAGCCTGACCCTGAGACTCTGAAGGAGTCAGGGCCTCTTTCTAATTAACTCTTCCTGGCAGAAGTTTCTTGCTGGACATGTTTGCCTACCAGCAAAAAGCCAGGTGAGCTTCCAGGGGCCGCCCACTGGCCCTGACACACGGAGGAGGAATGATGATTCACCAGCCTAGTAACAGCCTTGCTGACAGGCCTCTTGGCCCAACCCCTGGCAGAGGCTGTAGAGGAATGGCAAGGGTGCAGTGGGGGCATTTGGTTTTTAAGAAAAAGATGGAAAGGAGGAGGGAGAGGAAAAGGCAAGAGAAAGGAAAACCAAGGCACAGAAAGACAAAAGAAAAGTAGAATATGGTTACTAGGGGTTAGGAGGATGAGAAAATGGGGAGTCGTTATTCAGTGGGCACAGTTTCAGTTTTGCAAGAGGAAAAGTTCTGGAAACTGCAGAGCAACGTGAACTACTTAACGCCACTGAACTGTTCACCTATAAATGGTTAAGATGACAGATTTAGTATTGTGTTTTCTACCACAATTAAAAATAGAATTTTAGGGCCTCCCTGGTGGCGCAGCGGTTGAGCGTTGCGCTGTGGAGCTGTCGACAGTGCGCGATGCGTGTTCGATACCCAGCCAGGGAGAATCCCACATGGTGCGGCAGACCTCTCCTGCCCCGCCCGCTGCTCCCCTCAGCAGTGTATTTCTGATCTGCCTGTTCTGCTCCCCACTCTGTCTCTGGTGGACCCTCTCACCGCCCCACGCCTCTGGCCTGTAACCCCAGCTTGTATGTATAAATAAATAAATCTTTAAAAAAATAGAATTTTAAAAATTGTTTTTGAAAAAGAACAAATGAAAATGGGAATGAGAGAAGGAAGAAGGAACGGAGGGGGGAAAGGACGGAGTCCTAGGAGAGAGAAGAGGATTGAGGAAAGAAAGTGAATCGAAAAGTGAGAGAAGGGAAGGAAAGACAGATGGAGGAAGGGATAGGAGGAAAAAAAGGAAAAGCAAGTGAGGGAGGAAACTAGGGGTGGAGGAAGAGAAAGAAGGAGGGAGAAATGGAAGGAAGGTGGGAAGACTCGGGGGGAGTGAAGGGAAAAAGAAAAGAGATGAAGATAAAGAAAAAAAAAAGGAGGGGGGATAAAGAAAAAAAAAGGAGATGGGGTGATACAGGCACGAACCCGAGGAAAGTAATACCTTGTCGCAAACTGCGAGGCTACGGAGAAGCGGCCCCGCCCGCTTTCTCCCAGTCAGCCAGGGGCGCTGGGGGCGGAAGGCTTGGGGGCGGGGCTGTGCGTGACGTCATCGCACCGCGCCGCCTCCCCTCCTTCCGCCTCCCGCGTCCAGGCTTGTGCAACTGCGCGCAGGGATAGTGGCTGGCCCCACGGGCGATACCGCTCTCCTTGGGTGGCTATGAGTCCCTTGGCCTTTGGCCCTCTGCCCGGCCATCCCCGGCGGCGGCAGCGGCGGGAGGGTGATAATTGCCCAGAGACGCAGCACTTATCTGGGCCGGTTGTGCAAGGCGCGCGGGAGGGAGGGCCCCGGGCGGCCGCTCTCACGCCTCAGCGGCCAGGCATGCGCGCGGGGGCGAGGAGCAGGCGGGGGTCCCAGGGGGCGCCTCCGGGTGTTCCCGCTGGAGACGCCGCCCTGCTTCTCTGAAAAAAGATCCTCCCCTTGACCGCTGGGGATGGGGAGGACCTGGGTTCCCAGCCCTGTCTGACACCTGCCAGGATCCGTTGTCGGTCAAGTCTTCTGGGCCCCAGGCTCTTTTATGCAAAGCACTAAGTAAAATCATTACCGCTCGCGGTGGTTCTCTAAGGATTTGAAATGCTACTGTTGAGGCCCAGAGCAGTCCCAAGCACACCAGGTACATGTTGAGTGGTGGCCTTTATTGCTCTTATCATCCACCCCAAGACTGTACTCTAAAATTCTAGTGCTAGACTCTCCTTCCTGACCAACACTTTGCCTCTCAAGACCGTACCGCCACCGACCTGCTGGATGACCTTGAGAAATTTGCCTTCCCTCCTTCCCTTTGGTTTGCACTTAATGAAAATGGATGATGAAGGTTCCCACCTTAACAGTCTACTGGAAGGGTTAAATGATAGTCACCCTTGAGAAAGTTTGAAGGACATAACCTTTATCAAACTGTGTGAGCTAAGGTGCTTTCAAATTTTTCCCTTGGCTTCCATGACAGCAGGCTCTCCAGGTTTTCTTCTATCTCCTTGGCTACTACCCAGTCTATGCAGATTCCTCCTCCCTTACACATCCCTTAGAAGTTGGTGTGCCTTGGGATTTTCTCTTAGGCATCCCTCTCGTCCTTGGTAAGAGGTAACTTGGTGGTTGTATCATCTCCAAAACTTCGGGGCCCACCAGCCATGTGCAGTCCAGACCTTTCCAATCCAAAAGCGACTGTATCAGATCTTTTAATATGTCCACATCCTTCAACCCAGCAATTCCTCTTTTGGGAAATTTAAGAAAGCAAAGATGTAGCCCATTATTTAAGGACACTGATATTCATCAGAGTAAAAAATGTTAACAACCAAATGTCCAGGAAAGGGTTAAATAAATACACCCATTCAACAAATACTCTGTTGCCATTTAAAATCTAGAAGAATATCAATATAAGGGGAAATCCTTTACCATATGATGTTATATGGGGAAAGTAGGTTGTAAAATATTAAATATTGTATGCATCTAATTTTTAATTAAAATTTTTTAATTAAAGTACCTTCAAAGATATATGCCAAAGTGTTAATAGTGATCTTCTCTGGACTATGGGAGATTTAAATTTTGTTCATTTTGCTTATTTATGTTTTCTCCCATAATACTGTATTTGCTTTTTTTTAAAAATATGTTTGTTGACTGGTTGGTTATTTTTATCCACAAGCCTGAGCCAAACTGGCTGAGATAGCTGTGCCTCTTGGAGCTCCTTGCCAGCTTGAGACCTAAACATCAGGACAAAATGCTTCACACCTGTGTCACAGTCAAACACCTAGCCATGCCAGTGAGGGAGAAAAGAAACAGTTGGTTTTTTTGGTGGAAACTGATACTCGAGGAATTTTCATTCATGAAAGAACTTGGCTTGAGAATTTCTAGACTGGTAGTATTCATCCAAGCCTTACAGATCTTCAAGTTCCACCCCCTCATCTTGGAAACAGGGAACTGGAAACCCAAAGATGATTGGTGACTTGCCAGACCTGCCAGATTGCACAGGAAGGTCATGACAGAGCTGGAATTTGGACATGTTTCCTCACTCTTTGGCCCCTTTCATTCCAATATATGTTCCCACCCCAACCCCCAAGACTCCC
>PVIJ01008063.1:58002-77293 GCA_004024925.1 Scalopus aquaticus | reverse complement strand
GTCCCTTGTGTTCTTTTCTATTCCATTTTGTGCGCTTTTCCTTCCCTCCCCCTCCCCCCGCTGATTGTCTCTCTCCTATTTGATTTCCTTATAGTCCTGTTATAAGTGAAACCATTTGATATTTTTCTTTTTCTTTCTGGCTTATTTCATTGAGTATGATCCCCTCTAATTCCATCCATGTCGCTGCAAATTGCATGTGTTTATCTTCTTTGAATGCTGAATAGTATCCCATTGTGTGTATGTACCACATCTTCTTGATCCAATCATCTACTTTTGGACATCTGGGTTGCTTCCATACCTTTGCTATTGTGAACAATGCCGCAATGAACATACGGGTGCATGTATCCTTTCCGATTAGTGTTTTTGTGTCCTTTGGGTAAATTCCCAAAAGTGGGATTGCTGGGTCGTATGGACGCTCCATGTTTAGCAGTCTGAGGAATCACCATACAGCTTTCCATAGCGGTTGGACCAGTTCACATTCCCACCAGCAGTGTAGAAGAGTTCCTTTTTCTCCACATCCTTTCCATCATTTGTTGTTGCCTGTATTTTTAATGTGTGCCATCCTCACAGGTGTGAGGTGGTATCTCATAGTGGTTTTGATTTGCATTCCCTTGATTATAAGTGATGTTGAGCATTTTTTCATGTATCTGTTGGCCACTTGCTTTTCTTCTTTGGAGAAGTACCTTTTGAGATCTTCTGCCCATTTTTTATTGGGTTATTGGCTTTGTTTTTGTTTAGTTGTGTGAGTTCCTTGTAAATTTTTGTTATCAGTCCTTTATCAGATGTATTGTGTGCAAAAATCTTTTCCCAGTTGGTAGGGTGTCTGTTAGTTTTGGTTAATGTCTCTTTTGCTGTACAGAAGCTTTTTATTTTGATGTAATCCCATCTGTTTATCTTGTCTGTGAAAGATTATTTTCAATCTCTACATTCCCTCACCCATTTGCTCTTCAATTGCTTGTAACCATTATCTACTCTTAATAAAAAGAGTCTGAGGGGGGAATGTGGTAAGTATCACAGACCTTTTGCCAAATCAGTAGAAACTTCTCAGGTCAATACAATTTGATGATAAAATAAAAAGTAGATCACATCATCAGAAAGTAAACTTCCCTACTAAAAGCACTAATCTGTTAATGAAAATACAATGATAAATGTTCTATCAACTTACATGGTATCACAATACATGTTAGAGTTCATAACTATGGAAGTCATATATGGTAGATGTACAAAATATCTCACTTGGGAGTATGCCTATATATTTTAAATGAAAACATTGAGATTATTAGCTAAAATTTCATGGAAGAGTTGAAAGGCTCCTGTGACAGCTTCTGATGTCAGAACAGGCTTCTCTTCACATCAGTGATTCAATGAGAAAGGGGATCTTACTAAATTTAGGATAAAGAGCTACTTACAGTATTAGGGTATTTTCTAATTTCAGTCCTAGGAATACCCTAAAATTTAGAATTGTTGAGGGTTTATGGCAAATACAAAGGTATTCCATTCAAAATAGGTTGAAACAGGGCTACTAATACACATTCCCTTCATACCACCATTTCAATCTCAATCTCATTTTCTCCCCTTTCCAGTTCTATGGAAACTTGTGAAGGGACCCTTGTTACTTCATTTCATTCTTTTGTGCTGTGGGTACTTGAATAGAGATTTCTGAAAAATTAGTTTATTTTACTCCATCTTGACATTCATGCTTGAATAATTTCTAATATTTTCCTGTAAATATTTTATAATATTGCAGTAAAATGGATCTCAATGTCATTTCCTAAAACAAAGCCACACATGCGAGAACAAACTGTACAATTCTATGATTAAAATTATTTCTCATTGTCCTAAACTTTGAGTTTCATGAAATAAATATCCTTCACAAAAATATATGGAATTGCTAATATTGGTAAGCATTATATATTTAAGTTTGAGATATAAAATTGTCATTTCTACATGTTAAACATGTTTCAATGTCAGTACTACATATATAAGGAAACTCAATAATATGATAACAAAATCCAAATCCTTAAGAGTGTTATAGCTTTGCATTTTTATGTAATTTAATACTCTCAATAACTGTAATCTAAAATTATTTTATCATATTACATTTGCATAGACTGAGGATCCAAGGAGTTAAATAATGTGCCCATGTTCATGGAGTTAAAAGTTGACAATCCTAGAGACAAGATAGACCCTACACTAGAGCTCAAATTGGAGCCATTACTGCTGCATGTGATGGAGACTACACTACAGCACAAAATGGAGCCTATACGATAAACAAAATAGAGCCTGAACTACAACGAAAGATGGAGCCTCTTCTAGAAACAAAATGGTGTCTATAAGACACCAGAGAGAGCCTATCCTGGAGCACAAGATGGAACTTACAGTATAGAACCAATGGAGCCAATATTACAGCATGAGCTAGAGCCTGTCCTAGAGGACAAAATGGAGCCTCTTAGAGAACACAAGATGGAATCTATGGTACTGCACAGAAAGGAGCCTGCACAACAGCACAAGATGAATCCTGTACTACAGCATAAGGTGGGGCCTATCCTAGAACACAAGAGTAATCATATGCCACAGTACAAAACAGAATCTATAGTAAAGCACAAGATGTAGCCATTCCTGCAGCAAGAGACGGAGATTATCTTAGAACACAAGATGGAACCTATACTACAGCACAATATGGTACATATTTTAGATCACAAAATGGAGGCTATACTAAAACACAAGATGGAGCCAATCCTAGAGCACAGGATGGATCCTATTGCACAGCACAAAGTGAAGCCAGTACTACTGCATAATATGTAGCCTATATTACAGCTTAAAATGGAGCCAGACTTACAGCACAAGATGGATCCTAAAGTACAGCACAAAAAAGGGGATATACTTAACCTGCACTCTAGAAAAAAATGAAGCCTACAGTGCTCCACATGATGGAGCCTATCATAGATTGCAAGATGGATCCTATAACACAACTCAAGATAGAGGCTATCATAGAGTATAAGATGGAGTGTATGCTAGAGCACAGATGGAGTCTGTACTATAGCACAGCGTGGATCCTTTATTAAAACACAAGATGGATCTTATGCTATTAAACAAAATTTCAAGACACAGAGTGATATTGTAGCCTCTCTTCATTGCTTTCAGTGGATTTCTCTCTTTTCTTTCTCTTTCAAGCTTACCCTATTGCAAAACTTTCAAAGAATTTTCTTCTCAAAGACAAGGTAAATATGAGCAATGGTGTTCACAATTGTCTAATGACCTCTTCTGGGTGTTGGGAGCTGTGTCTGATTTGTTAATTTCCACTACATAAATCCTCCTAACCTGACTAGTTTCTAGTGACTCACTAGCTTATAAAATTCCTGAAAGTCCACATCATCGTCAGTACTTTAAAGAATTAACTTTCATGTTTGGCACCTTAATCATATGGAATTTATTTTGTTCATGGTGTAAGGCGTGCCTACCTTTATGTGTCTTAAACAAATGGGAAATTGATGAGTCCCATTTACTGAATAAAGTATCTCAGAGAACACCTTTGTTTTTACTGAGCACACCCATGAAGTCCTTCACGCTGGCTACTGTGGTCTTATGACCTCAGAATGAGGTCCTCCTAGAACCTTGAAAACATGGCCAGGTTCCCTGACCTTTTTACTGGTGGTCCAACATGGCTTCTCTTTCCAGCCAGAGTCCCTTCTTGGCCAGCTTGTGTGAATCTCTAGAACTGCACCATGAAACATATATAGAATTTTAACTTTCCCAGTAGCTATAATTTAAAATGACAAAAGAAAACAAGTGAATTTATTTTACCCCTTTAAACCTAATATATCCTAAAAATTGTCATAAGATAGAACCAGTATTTTAAATCATTTGATATAGTTCTCATTCTTTTATACTAAGTCTTTGAAATCTGATGTGCATTGTACATTTCAAAGTATATTTCACTTTGGACTAGCCACATTTCAAGCGTTCAGTAATCTCCTCTCCCTAGTAATAACATATTAGACAGTATAGTTTGAGAGAATCTTGGAACTCCTCTATGTATACCTATTGATTATATTTTCCAAGTAAAGGCTATACCTCTAGCAAAAAGCTGCCAGCTTATTTGATTTTTTCCAAATTTCTCTGCTTTTAACTATTTTTCCCTATGCTACTAATTTCAACTCATCTGTTATGTATCTGTTCATATATTATTCTCTTTGGGGAGCAATTTCTCACTCTTGCCTAGCCCTCCCTTTCCACATTCTGACTGATTTAGATTCCTCCTTGAGTTCTTCCTCAGTATCCCTATAACATCTGTAAATACACCTGTTATACTGTTAAGTCTATGATTTATGGCTCCATCTCCAATCAAATATTTTGAATTCCAAAAGAAAACTGGTATTTTGTATCTCTATTCCCAGCACCAAACCATAACACAGGCCTGGAACAAGGGTCTCCAGGCTTGTAAATGACGATTTTGCTATTTAGAACCTCTACAATATGCACACAATAGCTCTTCAAAGAAAAGGAATTTTTGTTTCCTCATAAAGGAGCTTTAAAACTTAAAACAATTTCTGAGTACTGAAAGTTCTCACTCATATCAATGGTCATCCCTTTTCTTCAAAAGGAGATTAAAAGTGTGAAGTCAAATCTTTATTTTTCACAAACTTCAGGACATGCCCCCACACACACACACACACTTTCCTGGTAGTATCATCCCTGCCTTGTTTCACAATATCATCATTTTCTTATTTCACTCAAGCTGAAAGTCTTAAATGTTCTTTGACTAAGAGAGTCAAACATTTCAGATTTTGAAGATAGGTTATGTGTCAGTTTATAAAGATCCTTTTCTGATTATATAAATTCTTTTATATGCATGCCCAACAAATGATACCCTTCCTCTTAACAGAATTACAAGAAAACTAATGAAACAATAAGTTAGATTTTTCAAAGAGCTCTAAGTATTAGAAATCTTTCCCCTGTTTTTACAACTGACTTCAGTTAAGAGTACAGTCAGGGGCCTCCCTGGTGGCGCAGCGGTTGAGTGCTGCGCTGTGGAGCTGTCAGCAGCGCAAGATGCGAGTTCCACACCCAGCCGGGGAGAATCCCACATGGTGCAGCAGACCTCTCCTGCCTCGCCCGCTGCTCCCCTCAGCAGTGTGTTTCTGATCTGCCTGTTCTGCTCCCCACTATGCCTCTGGTGAACCCTCTCGCTGCCCCACGCCTCTGGCCTGTACCCCAGCTTGTATGTATAAATAAATAAATCTTAAAAAAAAAAAGAGTACAGTCAGGCCTCAGCTCTAACTTAGAAATATAATGGCTCCAAAAACTATCCTGCTCTTAAAAGAGTCCATGTATTTTCATCAGTTGAACTATATACCGGACACTGGCTCACTCCAGAGCTAACTTGGATGGATGCTAGTATCTTCTTCCTTGGAGGTGGCCATTTTGTGGGGTCTCCAGCTCCAGGGACCTCAAACTCAGACTTTGTGCAGTGACTCATCATGGAGATGAGACAGCTGCTGATTGAAGTTGAGTCTGAAAGTTTTTTGTTCTGTTGTAGTGTCTAAGTATTAGCATTCTGGAAACTTAGATGAAGAATAGACACTAAATTCAGAGCTCGGCAAATCAGTGTGCTCTCCAGTTCAGAAAGGCAGCAGCGCTTTTATTTTATTTTATATATGCATGTATTGCGTATATCATTTACATCATTGTGTATTCCTTGTAAAATTCCCATTCTTCCATCTGCCACATTTAAGGACTTGGCTTTTCTAGTTTTCCAACTGGACAATGTAGCACCACTGATCACACCTAAACATAATGAAATTCTCTTCACCCTTTAAAACTGTTGTCTATTCTGGTCTTTCTTTGCAATTGATCTTTTTATTGTTAGCTCAAATGTCAGAATTTCAAAATAACTTCCTGAATTACCTAATATTTCAACCCCTACTACTTCCTTAAACTGTCTTAATTCCTCTATAGCAATCTGTCTGAATTTAACTATTTTTTACTTTATTTTAATCTTTACTGACTAGAATATAAACATTCTGAGAGCAGGAACACTGTCTATAATTTTCCTCGGTCTTCATCATCCAGGATGGATCCCTTTCAAAAATATTTGTCAAGTCATTGACTTAATTCAATATCCTAAACCTCAATATATGCAAAGTATTTGCATTTCCATCAAATGCAATTATACGATAGAATGTTTTTCTTCTAAGTTACATTTGCGTTGGGTTTTTTATTCCTCGTAGTCAATCCCTGAGTCTGCCTCTAATTTCTCAGTAACTGTGGACACAATCTCTTCCATTCTACTAGTCCTTTAAGCATGGAGGCCACATCTCCTCTTTCTGGGACTTTTGTCATAACCTCTTAATAGGTGTCATCCTTCCCCTTTTTTCACCTCCAGTTCCATCCTAGACACAGTGAGATTTCTAATGCACAGTTCTGAAATAGTATATGACTTGTACTTGAATTTAGGAGTGTCTGAGCATGTGCGGTGGGAGAAGTAGGTGGGGAAGATTTATTTATGATGTAGGTATAAGAAGATGTTTGTATTAATTCAAGGAAGAACCCAAGGTTCAGACAGTATGTCGTTAACCCAATTTTCAAGAGAAGCCAAACACTGCAAAAAAAGCAATTCACAAACAAGTACACAGATATTTGTTAGAAACAAAGAACCAATTTTATTGCAAATACATGAATTCCCCAATGGTAAGATGTTAAGCTCATCAACACAGTTATAACAGAGAATCAGAGATAAAGGAGGGAAGGATAATGTTTGGGGAAACAGATGATTCCATGGATCCTTGGGTCATGAAGATGCCATTCTGAGAAGTGGGTCCTCGGAGGGTAAAACCTCCGAAGCAAGTCATTTCAGAGATGTAGAAATCTTGGTTACAGAGCCTTAAATCAGCATTGTCTTTAGACATGTTGTTTCAGAAGGAAAGGAAGCTCAAGTAGTGATGTTCTAGCAGCAAGAATAACATCTCCTATTGCAAAATGAGCTATAACCACAATAGCCAGAGCCAGAGCCAAGGCTACAGCCATATCTGGAACCGTAGCCACAGCCATAGCCAAGGCCACAGCCATATCTGGAACTGTAGCCACAGCCATAACGGGAGCCGTAGCCACAGCCATATCTGGAACCGTAGCCACAGCCATATCTAGAGCCGTAGCCACAGCCATAACGGGAGCCGTAGCCACAACCATATCTGAGACCATAGCCACAGCCATACCCGGAGCCGGAGCCACAGCCATATCTGGAGCCGTAGCCACAGCCATATCTGGGACCATAGCCACAGCCATAGCCGGAGCTGTATCCACAGCCATATCTGGGACCATAGCCACAGCCATAACTGGAGCTGTATCCACAGCCATATCTGGGACCACAGCCACAGCCATAGCCGGAGCTGTAGCCACAGCCATATCTGGGACCATAGCCACACCCATATCCGGAGCCGTAGCCACAGCCATAACAGGAGCCATAGCCACAGGAGCGGCTGTAGTAGTTGCTACACATGCTGTGAAGAGAAAATTCAGGTGACTTGCAAGAGGAAGTTTCTGAAGTGTGTATGTCTTCTCCTTCCCCTGGACCTTTATATACAATCAGTAATTGTCAGGGAACAGCATTCATCCCCTGACTTAACCAGCAAATATTCAAACAGCTATCATGTTGTCAGTCACTGTTGACAACCAACTTGGTTTACTTGAAATGAGTTCATTATTTTGGTAACTGTTTTCATTTAAAGAGCCTCTTTCTAATTTTCTCTGCCAAAATAAATGTCTCAATAGAATCATTGTGCTTGAGAGTAAACTATACCCATTTCCAAAACCTCCTATAATTCAATGCATACCCTAGAGAACAAGGTTGGGGATGGGGGATGTAGGGAAATTGTTTCTCTTTTTCTCTCCCTCAGTCCATTAGGATAAAGAATAATCCCATCTCTCTTCTGAGTCTGCAGTGTTGCAGGATGACCCTGCTTATCCTGCACTTCCTCACTTCCCGCTGGTCCCGCTCCCCTCAAATCAAAAGAAACAAATCAGTGATGTGATCACTTAGAATCAAGGACAGCTACAGGGACACTACTTAGGGGCGTGGAGACTGCATTCTGAGTGCCGCTTCTGGATTTGCCCTTCTTTGTAAAAGGCAAAAGGAGGGTCTGGGGAGGCAAGACAGAGCTCCTTTGCTCGCCCTTCTTTTTTTTTTTTTTTTTTTATAATTGCAGAAACATTGGTTGACCACACTGTGTCTGAGTTAGAGGTATCAGACCACCCTTTTCAGTGTAGGTCGCTCTCCCATTTTTTGAGTGATGTAAGTGTTGCCACTGAGCAGCCTTCGAAGCCTGCCCAGATTTATGGTGCAGGGGGAAGCAAAAGAATTTAGTTTGACTAAGTTTTTTTGACTCAAAGCATATTTTCCCAGAGTTTTGTGTTATAAGGGTGCACTCCTAGGGTTTATTTAATAAACCATCATTTCCTTCTCCTATCACTACTACCCCTTGTACATTAGTTTCAAAAGTAAAAAAGAGTGAGTGACCTTAGGATTCTGACAGTAAAAGCCCACCTTCAACTCCTAACACATCCATGACATAAAATGGCACAAAAAAATAATTTTTGGTCTCTATTGATATGTACATTTTACTCGACCCATTCAGAGCGCTCAAAATTATCCATCTATGAGAAATTCTCAATCTTTTATGAAATGTTCGTGATTTTCAAATATTACATGTCCCCTTTCTTCCAGATAATCCTCTATTATAACAGTTACCTTTACAATATGTAGAAAAGAAAAATAAGTATCATTTCTTTTGCTATTAATACTTTTCTTGTCACCCTTCATTCTCAACTAAGAAAATCCTCTCTATATATCAAAATTCAGCTCTGGGGTTGCTTCCTGCTGTCATTGGATTGGCTGACTCTCCCCTCTGCCTCTCCATGCAGATATACAACACAGCACTTGTCCAAGTTTGTTGAAACTTAGTCTTGCTCACAAATGAAAATGGATTCTTTAGAAAATGTTATATCAACCAAATTAGAACTTCCAGGCAGAGGTGGTGTTTGGTCTATTTTTAACATTTTATAACAGAAAATTAAGGATAATTGGGACTTAAAGAATAGAATCAAATTGAAGCCACTCCTGGGAGGCGTACTGTAGAAAGTCACACTGAATATTAGTTCTATTGAACATTACCTCAATAAAAAAAATAAAATACAATCAAATGAAAAAAAAAGAATTCCTCTGACTTTCATCACAACTGCTTTTCCTTGCAATAATCCAGGTAGATTAGAGTAGTAGGAAATGATAGCAAAGATACCTTCAAGTTCTTGATGTTTTAGAAAAGCTGGGAAACTTAGTAGGAGGGAGGTACTCTGCAGAACTGAGCAACAATGATCGCCTGACTTTTCCCTTTCGACTAGATTTCCCCAAGGACATCACTGAATATTCTTTGTGCAGTAAGGGCTTACTGGAAGCACGTAATTGAGAATCTTTTTGCTCAGTTTATTTCCTCTGTACTTAGCATTTGCATCACCATCCTTGAAAAATTTACATTTTTACTCTATGCACTTCCATTTAAGAGAAAAGGTATAAAATCTAAAGACAACTTGTTCTTGAACGAACCTTTCAAGAACACTGTAAAAACAATGCCACAGCCCCCAGTGTCCTTGTCTGCTTTCCAGTATTCCAGAAAACCAGTTTCCCCCACCCTCCAAAATATTCCAGGAGTTCTCATATCAAATTTAATTCAAAGAGCAGAAACACAAACCCATATTCCTGCATCCCCTTTTCTGAGAGAAATATATTCAATTTCTATTCAAAGTGCTCAGAATCCATGTTCTTTCTCATTGGGTTTTGCTCATCTCCACATTGGTTGTTTTGCTTGTGAGATAGCCCTTGAGCAACTCAGGTAAATTCCACAGACACTAATAAAACGCATACCATAGGCAAGGTGCTGTCCTGGAACTAAAAGTTTTTACACAGAACACACATTTTGGTCTCAGAATCAAGTATCTCCATACATAAAGCACCTACACACACTCCGAAAGAGACCTCGTATTTTTCTTGGGGCCATCATAACTTTAATGGCTTCTATTTTAGGCTTCCTCTTCCTTCCACACAACAAGAAAAATAGAAACACAGAAACTGTTGGCATCTTTCGGTAGTCATCAACCAAGAGTGATTTTTTTCCTTCTGGACACTTATAGGCAGTTGACGGTGTCTGGAGACATGTTTGATAGTCACAGCTTAGGTGTGGGTAAAGCTATTGGAATCTAACGGGAGAACCCAAGGATGCTGACAACCTACAGAGCACAGAATAACCCCCAACAACAAGATAAGATCTGGTTCAAAATGTCAACAGTATTGAGATCTAGTAGCTCTGGTTTATTGTTATGGATCTATGAATAATATTCTCTGTCCATAGATGTCTAAATCCAAATATATCCTTTTTCCTCACCCTCTACCAGACATCTGACCATTTTATCATCAAACATATAGTTCAAAAAATGTATTTTCTTTTTGTTTGGGGGTGAATTTTTTGCTTATCTCACTTCTCTAGATTTAATTTAAATCAACGTTTTTTAAATCAGGCAAATTCTAAACTTTGAAATGATTTTTTTACTGTAACAACCATGAAGTCTAAGCTGGAAGGAAGCATAAACCCCAGGAAGGTCATTTTTTCTAGTGGGTACTCAAATTTTGACAACAAAGGATTGAATGGTGATTCAGTACTTTATTGAATGCCTTCAGTAGAGGTTGTCAAAAAGCTTCACATTTCATTTTCTGAAAACTTTTATTACTAGACATATTTTTCTTTGCTTGAGAAATCTTCCTATCTTTTTCTGATACTGGTCATTGGTCTAATCTGCTCATTCTCCAGTTTCTTTCCTAACATAAAAAGAAAATATACTCCTATTTTTCCCCTTTGTTATTTTACAAAACAAAAGGCAAGTGACAAAACCTATAGTCACTGATAATTTAATGTCAGACTGATGACACTGGCTTGACAGACCAACGAGCATCTCCCTGGGAAGCTGACTGGCCCCTCTGTGGAGCACGAGTGCACATGGACAGGCTACAGCACAGAGGCATAAGGGTTAAACTTCAAAAATGATTGATGTCAATGGAAAAATAAAATAAAATACCAAAGTCAATCTATGGTCAAAAAAAAAAAACCAAACAGTTAAAAGAGAACATAAGTAGTCAGTAACTAGTCCTTGGACAGTCTTCCTCCTGTCACTGCAGCAGCAAAGGATGCTCTGCTCCTGATTTTGTAACAGCAAGAGAAATAAGACTTTCTGTAGCAAGATGAATGAATGGTAGCCATGACATTAGATGGAACAGACTCATATGGCCACAACCAAACACACATCCATAGCCATACCCCAGTTCTTTATTTTTTAAAGATTTATTTATTTATGCAAGAATTTCTTCATATACAAGAATTGGGGTGTAGGCCAGAGGTGGGGGTGGTGAGAGGACTCACCAGAGACAGAGTGGGGAGCAGAACAGGTGGATCAACTGAAATACACTGCTGAGGGGAGCAGCAGGCGAGGCAGGAGAGGTCTAATGCACCATGTGGGATGTTTCCTAGTCGGGGATCGAACTCGTGATTCAGATAGCTTCATAGTGCTGAGACTTAACCCCTTGTACCTACCCCAGTTCTTGAGAAACATCCCCAGAGCAGTGGCAACCAGTGGGGTGTCAGGTGTCTGTGGTGGTGGGGGTTGGGGGTCTGCAAGTCTGAAAGTTCCCTATCGTCTCAGTTGTTTCTGTACAGTGAGGGTGGGTGGAAAACACTGCAAGCCTCCTCAGTCACATAACAATTTGCTTCAAATGAGCTCATTTTACTAGCTCTACAGTTTTGTTAGGAAGTCTCTTTAATTTGCTGTCATCCAGGTTTTATCACTAGTTTATAATGAGTCTGGCATAAAACTCACTTCTTTTTCATCATCCTGATCCTACTGAAAAGCTCTCTCTCTAAAAACATCTCTCATTTGATCAATGAATTTATATAGGCCCGGATGTGTGTTCTGTCCTCTAATGAAATTCAGTGACTTTGAAATTGTGTGTGCGTGTATGTATATGTGTATACATGTTGTGTATGTATGTGTGTGTGAGTGTGTACATATATATGCCTATACTTCTTAGGCAAGACTAGTATTATTATCAATAATTCTCATTTTACAGAAAATAATATAGTGGAACTGAGATAAAACAATTGACTTAACCAGAATTCCACAGTTCCATAATGGTAACAACACATATTAGCCATTTCCTTCCTACTTCCATATTCTATGTTTGACCTTAGAAGAAAGGCAGAACCCAATAAACAAGGTTCATGTTAAAAACAGGAAAATGCACCTATTTGCATTTTATAAATTGTCAGTCTCCATGATTTGCTTTTTCATATTAACAGAGCATTTCTTACATTGCATTTTGAGCTTCTTAGATTTGTACAAAACCAAATACAAGTAGATCACTTTAACTATGTCTCTGTGAGTTCCAAGTATCCCTTCACTGACCTTGGACACAATGCCAAGGATTAGGAGGGTGTAAGTAGGAAGAACATGAAGAATGAGTCCTTGACTCTATGGGCCAGTCCAGGACTCACTCTAAATCCTTGCTTCTCTTTACAACCGAACTTCTTCAAAGAGCAGACTGTACCTAGGAGGAGGGAATTCCTCCTAGTATTAAATTCTCAATTCACTGCAACTTGTGTTCCATCACCATCCCGTGGAAGGTATTCTCAGTCAGTCACTGAGGATGGTCTCTTTGCCCAAACTGATCATGCTTCATCATTCACCCTGCTTTGAACATTTAAGACATAAACCTCCATCTCCTTATTACATTTTCAAAAATTCCTTGCTTGACAATTTTCCCTCCAAAATACGTCATTCTGAAACAACACAACTGATAAAATATATATGTTTGCAAATATCAGCCTTACTGATCTTGCCACAATATATCTGAAATAGGTCCTTAAACTGAGCTATGTTAAAAGTCTGGTTACAAAAAAGTCTTAGCGAAGACTTCTTGTTGAAGAAAGAAACAAGACCAAACACTCAGATAATAGGCTAGCTCTAAAAGTTTTGCAACATATTGCCTGTAGCATTTTGCACAATAATTTATTGCTAAAAATAAATGCTAAGCAGTATGTTACTAGGCTGGGAATCATGACATAGTGTGGAATTCATTAACCTTGGTACAAGTAAGTGTTGCCTGCTAAATACTTCTGAGCTAGGAACATCGTTATGTATTGTATACATGCCAGGAAGTACTAAATTCATAATTCATACTAATTATGGATTTAGTACTTCCTTTTATGATGACAAATAGCCAAATGCCATCAACGCTGTCAAAAACTACTAAATCATTCACATAAAGAAAAATATCTTCCAATAGTAACATGTGTATGCTTAATAAATTAAAGAGCCTTTAAATATCAAAATCAAAATTATTTGATCCCAGTAAAACTATTACGAGAATGGCAGCACACTTATTTTAATCTCACTTTAGCAGAGGAAATTACAAGATTCATTATTCCTTTGTTTCATTTCTATGTATTTCACATATAAGTACCCAATGGATTAATTGTAGTTGGGTGGCGGTGTGGTGGGGTAATGTACATGTGAAGAGGTGTGAACTTGTACCCCTAAATCATACACAGTGTTGTAAACCAACATTACCTCAATGAAAAAAAAAACATTTAAAAAAATTAAAAATGATACTGAATAAAATGGGCTTTTCTCGGTCTTTCCATTCAGAAATGGCTACTGTCAGACCCAAAGCTCATTCTTCTATTCCCTTTCAAACATGGTGATTTCTAAGTGTCTTAGTAAAGACTTGTCACAACAAAGAGATAACTAGTTCCGAAGAAAATCCATGCAGTTGCCCAAGAGTTTCTCAACAATGGATAGTCCCCCAAAGTACTCGGGTGCCAGGTGGAAATACTGTCTTAACTGAGCTATGGTAGGTTCCTCGCAGAGTCACTTTAATACACCTTGCCCGCTGTAGTCTTGTTCTGCTCCTCTTTCCTGGCTGACCTAGGGGGGCCCCTCACTGCTGCAGATGAGCTGATATGGCACCTTCTAACCAGGCTGTCCGAGAAACACTGAACTGGGAATACGTGCAGCCTGAAATTCCCTCTCCTAGCCTGGCTTGTCCTCTAGAGGCCAGCCCTCCGTTAATAACTCGGTACCTGATTGGTTCCTTCTTCTTCCTTTGCCCTTGGACATTTAGAGTATCTCCCCCCCACACCCCATCTCACAGTCTTCCTCCCAGTCATCCATGTGAGTGGCTGACCTGCCCCCTTCTCCATCATGCCTGATTTCAATGGCTTTTTCATTTTTTCCCCCAAACACCTTGGGTGTCACCGTTTGAGAAATGATCTCATCTGTATCGCAAGCAGCCAGCAGGGTGCTAGTGAATTACCTCACTGGAAAATAAAATAAATATTCTATCTTGGCCAGTTTCAAGCTACTGACATGTCATTTCTTAGAGCTGGGAAGAGATGCACCCAGTTAGCCCTCAGAAGCTGGCACAGGCTGGTTGCTGCTCAGGCCTCCGTAGAAAGCACTTTTGGTATGGTCCTTCACAGGGTATATTCTGGCTGCAAATTTGGGCTCTGCACTTGCTAGCTCTAGACACTTGGACAAATCACTCAACTTTTCTGCACCTCATTTTCCTCATCTATAAAATGTGTATCATGATTGTATCTACTTGAAGTTGCTAGAAAGCTAGAGTTAATATCTGTAAATCACCTTGAATAGCACTTGGCCCACACTAAATGTTATTTAAAAGGTTTTGTCTTTGACACAAAATGGAGCGTGCGCTCCTGTTATCTTTCATGTACCAGAGTAAGAACTCCTCAGCACCTAGAACTTTAATATCATTAAATCCACAGCCCCTAATAAAGTCCAGCACATCATATTTCATAAAGGTTTGAGAGTGACTATGATTCAATATCTATGATAGAAACTGGACCATAAAAAGGGAATTTTGTCTTTCCTCAAAACATCAATACACACATACATTCACCTGCCCTCAAGTTTGGTTCTCAAATTTATTCAGTGCTAGAAGACATCTCCATAATGTGATGAGGTTTCTAAAATGAATACTATTTGCTCTCTTCCTCCATTTCAGAAATCGTATAATCCCATATTTTTTCTAGTTCTACATCCAGCAGTATCATTCTCATACCTTTATATTTCACTGCTACTCTTTACTTGTGAAAACTCAGACCACCACAGTAAGTAGAAGCTTGAGAGGACATTTAGCTCTGCCTCTCTCCTGGATGATAAATTCCATCCTCAACATATTCAGAAATTAATAAGAGAGTATTTAGACACCATCAGACAGGATAGTCCAGCCTATGGCCAGTCCACTTCCAAACAGAACTAAATTTTGAGGAATTGCTTATGTCAAGAAGTCTAATATTTATTCATTGTGGTCATAAGATCTTGAGTTGAACAAATAAAACATATTAGTATTTATTTAATAATGTTCAAATATATAACACCACAGGCAAAGTTTCTCTCCCCACCCCTCCTTCATTCCTTTCTTCCTCTCTCCTCCCCATTGATGTCTTGGAAAAGCTAAGTGATTGCTACAGCAGCAAGAAAATCAATTCACCCAAGCCCTGAGGAAACTTGAAATTGATCCTCCCAGTTCATTCTTCCGTTGAGAATTCAGCCTGTCCAGTGGCTTGATGTTAGCCAGAGATCTATTTGTTTCCAGAACTGACAGATAATAAATGTATGATGGTTTAAGCTACAAAGTTTGTGATAATAGATAATGAATACACATGCAAATGTGTTTGGGGAATTGCAAAGCCGAAGAGTCCCAGTTATCTTTTGAAAGTTGCTGCTTTATCCCACATCACCAATAACCAAACTTATTTCCAAGTGAAGCAAACTATATTCATTCTCACATCTTGCTAAAGTATTCAATATTTTCATGAAGATCACCAAAATTGAACTATCAAATCTAACTTTATGTTTTGAATACTGGTGTTGTTTTACAAAGAAACAGAAAATAAAAATGGTCAAACCATGGGAAATAAGTTCTTATTTTTAATGTCTTTATAATTTGTCTGAAGTGTTTTATATAATAATTTGGCTTTTTAATGTAATAAAAGCAATCTAGTATCATATGACACTAAGTTATAACTAAGTGTTGAATGACTTTTATCCTTCCATGACATCTTATTCAGAGAAAGTTCTACATGCTTGGGGAAAGCTTCAGTTCTTCCTTGAAATTCTATTCCTTCATATGGTTTTGATGCCATTTGAATGATTAACTGAGAATGGAATAAGCCCTATTCTAAAGGCTACAACAATCCTCAACACTTTTTGAGAAAGGAACTACTATTTCCTATAATTTAAATACAATTTTGAGAAGAAAGTCAGTTTCTCAAGATCACATACCAAGTAAATGACAGAGGAAATTAGAAATTCAAAATCAGGAATTTTCATGCTAAATCCTGGAACTTTAATCATTATATGTCAAATAAGTTTAAGTTTATAAATGTCTAATTTTAATGAATTGAAATTGTTCTTCCTTGTAACAGGAGATTTTAATGGTATTCAACTTTTGCTTCAATATTCATCTAGAATACAGAGGTCCCCATAAATTAGACTACCAGAAATATCACACCATTATAAAATAGATCATTTCCTTTATACTCTCCCCATTTCTCCAAAGAATCTTGTTTTAATCACGGAAATCTATTTAATTTAAATAACTTGATCAAGAATCTTATCAAGTAAGAATGAAAATCTTCCCTAAACCCTCCCTGAAGGCAACTTCTCAGAGAAACAACAATTTAAAATGTGGTGTAATTATTTCCAGGCCTCTAGGGGAGGAAGTGGAAAGAATTTATACCTAAGAAAATAAATGATTCTTTAATTTAGGAATGCAACTTTGCAAATTATTTTTATTTTTACTTTTATTAGAGGAAAGTAAGGTCCTAGAAGCAGAACCCGGAAAATCACTACAACGAGAAGCAAATTCCACTGCATTTTAAGAGAGAATTTGGAAATGGAAGGTGGAAATGAGCTAATAAATGGTGTTTCATGAGCTTAGATGGCCGGAGAGACACCTGTGAGACAGAAGGCAAATATTTACCAGCCTTTCACTATAGTGTAACTTACACATTTCAAGCTCAGTTTTCACAAAGCAAGCACAAAGGACAACCGTCATCCAGATGAAGAGACAAACCAATCCCTTTCTCGGAAGCTGTTTTGCCCTCTTATGACTGCCCCAATTTCCCTCCCCAAATGAACCCAAACTGCAACAAATATCACAATTTTTAATATCACAAATTAGATTTTTCCACTATTTAATTTTATATTTGGAAATAAACTCTAGAACTCTTTCTGTAGAGCTGAGGCTCGGGTGGAGGTGTGGTCTGGAGAGCAGTGTGAGGTCCTCACAGACGATGGAGGAAGACTGTAGGTGTCTGGGTGGGGGTGAGGAGTGGTGGCATGAATTTGCAGCTGTGTGATCATAACCCTGTGAATCACTCACATAGCATAAACCAGTTACATCAATTTTTAATAAAATAAAATTTACATGTTGAATCATGCCCATCCATGGTTTCGTCTGACTTCTTTTGCTCATGATGAGTTCATTTCAAAAGATGAAATCTTCCCAAACGGTTGTGCCTCTGTCAGTGAGTGGAAGTGCCAAGGATCCATATCTTTAATAACCCTTGATATTGTGTGTCTTTTATAGCTATGTGATTTGGTGGCTATGTAATAATATCACATTATAGCTTCAATTTAACCTGTGATAATGATTTTAAAGATGCTTTAAAATTGTTGAGACTCCCTGGTGGCAGGAAGCTATCGGTAGCCACTGTAGCATGAGTTTGATCCCTGACAGGGAGTTTCCTACATGGCGCAACAGACCTCTCTTATCTCCCTGCTGCTCCCCTCAGCAGTGTATTTCAGTAGATCTGCCTGTTCTGCTCCCCACTCTTTCTCTGGAGAATCTTCACGCTCCCCCATACCTCTGGCCTGCACCCCAGTTCTTGTACGCATAAATAAATCTTTAAAAATAATAATAAATTGCACCCTATGTTTATTGCCATTTACTTACAATAACCAAGATATAAATATATACTCAACGTCTATCAATAAAAAAATGAAATGCTACTCTTGGACATAAAAACGATGAAATGTGTCATTTGCAATATGATTGGATGGTGAGGGTAAGATGTTAAGTGAAATAAATCAGAGAAAGGCAAATATGATAGGCCTTCCCAAGGTGAAGCCAACTAAGTGGGTAGAGGAAATGGGTAAACTGCATCAAATTAAGTCTGAGAGCTTGAAAATAGATTTTAGGTAGTGAATATGCTATAATTATAATGTGATACACCTGAAACTTACTTCATGTAATAAACCAATGTTATTGCAATAAAAAGTTACTTCTTAAAAAATGTTTTGTGGCTACTTGAACATCCTCCTTTGGTAAGTTATCCAGGACTAGGTTTTTCTGGTTTGTTTTATTTTTCCTGTTAAACATACAATTCATTATAACATGTTAGCCCATGTTAGTCTCAAAAGAGCCCTATATAATTTGTTCTCACCTTGTAAAATGAGTGTTGAGATTAAGTTATTGTTAAACCCACTCAGCTCTTCAAAATTAGAACTTAACAGGTCTTTTGACTTGATAGTCAATACTTTTGACTAAAGTCTATGGTTTTTCTCAAATGTCCCTAAAAAAAAGAACACATAAAATAGTTACTGAGGGTTTTTACACAGCTTGTATTAACTGCAACTTCTAAGTAACCCTTTGCTCTCATATTCCAGATTTTATTTCATTTTGACCATTGTAGTGGCCATAAAGACTTCTGTGCACACCACCTTCATTAGCTCTTACATCTGCTGCAAGCTCCCTTTAAACTCAAGTAGTGACATACTCATGGTAACATTGTGCTGTTCTTTGGTTTTAGAGAGAGGGACCCCATTGTTTTCACAACACAGATTTATATAACATAAAGAGTTAGGGATAACAAACAATTCCTTTTTTTTGAGCAGCTTTAATTTTGAGTTTTATGCAATAATGTGTCATAAATTTGTGGGGCGCGGCGTGGTTTTGGCCGCCATTAAAAGATGGCGCCTGGAGCACGGCGTGGTCTCGGCCGCCATTACAAGATGGCGCCTGGAGCGCGGCGTGGTCTCGGCCGCCATTACAAGATGGCGCCTGAAAAAAGAGGGTGTGGGCTGAGGAGGCCGGACTAGAGACCGCAGTCAGTACCACCCACCTGCATGCTGTTCACATGTCAGGCGAGGGTTCGGTGGAGTGAGC